>SKCR01007849.1:0-201037 GCA_019454045.1 Zanthoxylum bungeanum | reverse complement strand
AATTACCTTTGAATGGGAAATATAATCCTTGTCATGGTGCGCCTTTGAGGTATCACAAAAGTTTATGAACAACATCTAGATGAGGTTGTCTTAGTTCCTGCATGAATTGGCTTAATATGTGAATTGAATAACTTATCTCTGGCCTTGTTGTAGTGAGATAGATCAGTCGTCCCACCAATCTTCTATAATTAGATGGATTCTCTAATAATTATCCTATTGTAGGTAGGAGTTTTATAGAGTTCGAGTGAATATATAAGTTCCTTTGAAGTCGTTAATATAGAATCACAAAGCATAACGAGTTGTTAACTACTAGATTTTTATAGAGATATCGAAGTCTGTAGTTGATGATATGTTCACTGATACTCGAGAGAGGGAGTGGATATTTTCGGAATCTTGACTTATAAACAATATAACTGAACAATGATTAATTGGCATGATAACTACATAGGGGATAGCTAGGTGAAATCAGACTTTAAAATCTCTATCGTATTAGTTCCTCATATCTAAGTATTTTTATATTTTATTTATTTAATTAAATCTTTGTTAATTATCATCTAAATAAAGTTAGGATTATCAATTGTAGTATTTAGTGCGAGTTAACGCAATCCCTGTGGGTTCGACATTCTAAACTCATTTATACTAAAACTTGACACCGTACACTTGCGGTACGATATAAAATATAACAACAAGTTTTTGGCGCCGTTGCCGGGGATTGTTTGTTTTAATTCACATTAATACTACTACCAAGTAATCTTAGTTTTAATTTAGATTTAGATTTTTTATTTTTATTTTTATTTTTAGTTTATTTTTGTTTTGTATTTATTTTGTCTATTGATTTTTTCTTTTTCGTTTGGTGCTTCAGTGAATGCGAAAATCCACAAGTCTTGATTCGCTCATGTTTGATCCTGAAATAGAAAGAACAGCGAGGAGACTAAGGAAAGAAAGAAAAACTGAAAAAGAAGCAATGGCAACTGAAAACAGAGAGATCAACCCATGTCAGGTGGCAATCAGAGATCACTTCAAACCTGTCATTGATGATACCTATTCTGGGATTGCCCATCAACCAATCAACACCAACAATTTTGAGCTAAAACCTGCATTGATCAACATGGTACAAAGAAATCAGTTTGGGGGTTCGGCTGTAGAGGATCCCAACTTGCACTTAAGGATGTTCTTGGAGATCGAAGATACCATAAAGATGAATGGTGTGAGTCAAGAGGATATCATGTTACACTTATTCTCATTCTCTTTACGAGATAAAGCGTGAGATTGACTTCAATCTATACAGACGGGGAGTATCATGACATGGCATGATATGGCCACAAAATTTCTTGAGAGATTCTTTCCACTAGCTAAATCAGCTCAACTGAGGGCAAAAATTAGTATATTTAAGCAGTTAGAAACTAAGACTTTATATGAAGCATGTGAGCAATTTAAGGATCAACTATGAAGATGCCCACAACACGATTATGCAGATTGGGTCCAAATTCAGTTGTTCTATAATGGGCTGAATGGTTCGAATAGAACTGTGGTTGATGCAGCAGTTGGGGGAGCTCTATTCAAGAAATCAGCTGAGGACGCCTACAATCTATTAGATTATGCAGATTGGGTCCAAATTCAGTTGTTCTATAATGGGCTGAATGGTTCGAATAGAACTGTGGTTGATGCAGCAATTGGGGGAGCTCTATTCAAGAAATAAGCTGAGGACGCCTACAATCTATTAGAAGAAATGGCCATTAACCATTTTCAATGGCCAAGTGAATGCGCTACAGTGACCAAAGTGGCTGGAATATATGAAGTAGACCCTCTTGTGGCACTTACAGCTCAGATTTCCACCATATCGACTCAAGTAGCAGCCCTGACAAATCCACGAGTACCATCTATTGAATCAGCGGCGGCTACAAATATGCAGTTATTGGAAGGAAACCCGAACTTTGAACAAGTCCAATATGTGAACAATCGGAACTTCAACAGCTATAGAGGAAATCATGTGCCTAACCGTTATCATCCAAACCTGTCATATGCTAACACAGAAAATACCTTGCAACCTTAATCAGGCTTTGACTATCAAAAAGCTGAGCAGAAATCTTCCTTAGAAGATTTAATGAGCACATTTGTTGCTAATACTTCAGCGAGGTTTGAGAAGAATAACTCATGGCTAGACAATATTGAGACACACATTGAAAATATCGGGGCAACAATGAAGTCCTTAGAAATACAGATTGGGCAGATTACGTCCTCCATGACCAAGCATCAGTAATGGGTATTTGGATAAACTGCCACAGCCGCCAAGCTACCTTTTTCATGTCAAAACAGTTAGTGGATACAAAAGAAGAAGCTACCATGACCACCATTTGGGTGGTTGTGTCTGGCTGAAGACGTTAAACTTAGCGCTAGCAGGGAGGAAACCATTGCATTTATTTTATTATTATTTTCTTTATTTTTGATTTTTTTTGTGTGCTATTGATTATTTATTCATTTTTGCATGATATTTATGCAGGTAGCACGAGACACACAAAGCCCGCGTAACCAAATTCTGACTAGCAAAAGCCTAATCAACTCCATGTAAGGTAGTGTTGTTCCTAAATCTGTTTTCTTTATATTTATCTTTCATTAAGGATAATGCACGTTTTAAGTTTGGGGGTGTGTGTATGTATTCCTGCTAGTTATTTATTTATTTAAAAAAAATTAATTATTTTTTTTATGTCTTGATAGTAAAGCATAAGTCTAATGATGAATTTTGATTGCTTTTGATGAAATTTTAGAAACGATAAGTCCCAATTGATTTTTATCTAATGCCTTGAGTAGATGATCTAGGTTAGACTCGTTAGCACTTAATAACAGGTTTTTAGCAGTAAGAACCTAAGTAGTTGACAAAGTGACTAGTTGAAGAAATTGTTAGCCGATAAATGATCGTTTGCTTAGATATCTATCTCAATATGTAAGTGTGGGGACACAGGAACTGGGCGACGCATGCTGTCCCGGGCTCGCGGCCCGGTCGGGAGTACGGAGTAGCCACGGGGGACTAAACCGAAGAAAAATGGAGTCGCCACCCGGTGTGAACCGGGAAAATGAGATTTAAGGCCGCACTCACCCCTCGCAAGGGAAGACCTCAAACCGTTGGGTTCGGAATGGTCCCTTACTTATGCCACTTGTAATGAAAGGATTTATATAATAATTTAATCAGTCTTAAGTAACACTTATTTCTAAGAATATCATGCTTCTATATTCACATACATACATCAACAAGTTCATTTATATGAAACACATATTCGAATTTGCATACAGCCTATTTGCATGTAATCTATGTCTCAATTTGCATACATAAGGATTATCATACGGCAAGCATACAAGTTAATTAACGCATTGGTGGACACAGAAGCGCAAACAAATAGCATTCTTACTAGCATGCATATTAAAAAGATATTTAAGCGCATAACAGAAATATACAACTAGAGGGGTAATACAAATGCATAACATAGAAAAGGGGTAACTATATGCTAAGATGGACATGTCGTAATGTGATGCAAGAGGATCTGTTTACCGTGTGCGTTCGTGCAGCGTTCGTAGACGCTTCGAACGGTAAACAGAAGGTTCTCGTTCGAGTAGCGTTCGTAAACGCATTCGAACGGAAATGAAACAGAATGCTCACATTCGTATGGCGTTTGTGGACGCGTTCGAACGGAATGAAACAGAATGCTCACGTTCGTATGGCGTTCGTGAACGCGTTCGAACGGAAATGAGACCTGATGCATGATAAGGCAAAATGCACGCGCGTTCGAGTTGCATTCGTAGACGCGTTCGAACGGGGACAGATCTGATGCATGACATGGGACACAATAAATAAATGGCGAATAGTACAATGCGAGGCGCGACAAAGCAATCGTGGTAAAGGGCTTTAACCCTTCCCCATAGGGGATCTTTCATTCCACTTACTAAGCCCATGCGCTCGATCGCATCATGCATACAAACATAAAGACAATCATATCAAACTAAGTATGCCCGATTGAACACATGTTACATCCAACCGAACACACATCAACTGGCGCGGCAAAGCATCGTGGTAAAGAGCTTTAACCCCTCCCCATAGGGGATCTTCATTCCACTTACTAAGCCCATGCGCTCGATTGATTCATGCATACAAAGAATTAAACACAATAATATCAAACTTAGTATGCCCGATTGAACGTATCTTGCATTCAACCGAACACACATCAACTGGCGCGGCAAAGCATCGTGGTAAAGAGCTTTAACCCCTCCCCATAGGGGATCTTTCATTCCACTTACTAAGCCCATGCTCTCGATTGAATCATGCATAAATAAGCAACATGCAGAATTCAAGTGACGAAAAATAAATAAACCAAAGCAACACAAAACAAAAGAGGGTGCCGTTTACTCAAACGGTACGTGGAGTTGTGTCCCGAGTACATATCATATTACCGTCTATTCAGAATCGGCTATGAAATTTATGTCCGGGTTTCCATCCGATATACCGCGAGAGTTGACACATCTCTCATTCATCCAATACCCACAACACACATCATACACAAACGAGATTTAACGAATAAGTAAAATACGATCAAAATAAATAACAAAAATCAAATAAAGATGAGTGTGAAAAGTACCCTCAGGTCTAACCTTTTAAATCACCTCTCGGATGTACGGCACACGGTCATCGGAAGGGTGGATGCTCCGCAACTCTTTCGGTTCACTGGTTCACTGTTCTCGTTCGTTGTCTCACTATTTGGAGTCGTCGTTCTCCGTCTTTTGCTGCTGCTTTTGACTCCGATTTGCTACTGTTCGGCCTCTGTTTTGCTGCTCGCTGTTCAGGTCACATGTTTTGACGTTTCAACGGACTGTTCCAAGTTTTTGTGTGGGTTCTTAGTGCAGTTGTGTGTGATTATTTTAAGGATTATGAATGCAGTTTTATTTATGTTATTACTTTAAGTTTTTTTAGGGGATGTTTTAAGTGTATTTTGCTGCTGTATAGGGGGTGGTTTGGGCGTGATTTGGCTACTGTAGGGGGTGGTTTGGGCGTGATTTGGCTACTGTAGGGGGTGGTTTGGGCGTGATTTGGCTACTGTAGGGGGTGGTTTGGGCGTGATTTGGCTACTGTTTTAGTGTTAAAGGGGCTGCTATATTAAGGTATGATTTCGGCAATGAGAGAGTGAGGATGAAGAGAACTCTTTCTTGTTATTTTCTTGAGTGGCTAGGGCTCTTGGTGGTGTTGTGATGGTGCTTTTAATGTGAAGGCTTGGGGTTATTTTCTTTTCTCTTGTGATTTGTGTGAGTTGTGTGTATCTTATGTGTATGAGCTAGGGGAGTGCATGTCTTGGTTAGGGGTTGTTTATATAGAGAAGGTTAGGGCTTCACCTTGTCTCACAAGGAAGGGATTTTGGCATTAAAAGAGATATGATTTGGTGTTTGAGCAAGGAAAGTCAAAGATTGAGGGGGGACAAATCTTGGCTAGAATAGGAAGTCAATATCTTTAAATTGGTTATGATTGATTTTAATTAGGCATGACATCTTTTTAATTTAGTATGTGATTTGTTTAGTTAGGAGTTAATATATTTGATTTATCTTTATTAGGTATGAATATATTTTGTGTTTTATTTAATTGGTAAATGGTTTAAATATTTTATTTAATTCAATGTTTAATTTAATTAAATTGGGATGTGTTTTATGGGCTTTGGGGAGCTAATTGGGCTTGGGTGTGAGGCTAGCAACAAAACCAAAATTACCGACACCGTTCGAACGCTCCTCCTCGAACGCGACACGAACGCCCGCAATCTGTTTGGCGTTCGAACGTATACATGAACGCAGCACGAACGAAAACGTGAACCTTGTTTATTCTGAATTTCCCCTTCCGATATCCGTTTCCCCCCGCGGCTTCCGTGACTCAAAAGGTAGTGCCTCCAAATGAGACTCATCATCGGGTTTCACACATGCAAAAATACAATGCCTACAGTAAGTATTATGATTTATGGTATGAAAAAAAAACCACCTATAACCGATAAGCGTGAAGCTACCTATGGGCGAGTGTTAGGACCACCATAAGGAGAAATGCTACCTTAAAGGGTAGGTGTGTTTAACAAAAAAAATGAGCAGAAAAAGAAGAAAATAAAATCGTACCATACTAAGCAAAGAAAGGCAAATTCAGAGTACTAATGAGATATCTAGGTTGGTTTGACCCATCAATCCCAATTTTTAAACGAAATCATTGAGTTGACACACACCGAGGATTGTTTGTTTTCATCGCATTTCATCCATCAACTCATCTCAAAATCACATAATACTCAAATACTTCGATTCATAGTACAATCATACAATTTATACTCAAAAGTTATATTCACAATTTTTGTTCTCAGGCTATCAATTACTCAGTCAATTTTCTAAACATATATGTATGAATAAATTTATACAATAATACATACTCATATATCAAACATCAACCATCAAACATTTATGTTAAGGGAATCATCGTGCTTTGTACTTACTGAAGGGGTTTTATGGCGGAAATCTGGTAACGCAGCGGAACAGTGGAAAATCAAAATTTTCCGATTTCAAAACTTTTCTCGGATCAATTAAATAAACTTATTATTAATTACCTTAGCAAATCAAATTATGATATATATTACACAAGAAATCAAATTTTTATGTAATTACCAAATTGCCCCAAAACTTTGTATTTTAATCATTTTAGTCCTAAATTGTTCGAAACAATTTTGGATGATTCTAAATCATTTCTAAGATGAATTTAACATGTCATACACATCAAAAATCAAATTGCAACATGAACCCCAAATTTTTGACAAAAGCCGTGAGCCCCCCCGCGGCGAAATTGTGCATTTTGCTCTTTTAATGTTCAAAACACATCAAGATGATATCCAATCAACATAAGATTTTATATGCATCATATACACATCCAAATACACAATATAAATGAAAAGCCCCAAATTTTGAAGTGGTCTTAAACCCTTATTTTTTAATTTCATCAAATTGGACAAATTAGACCAAATTAGTAAAATCCAACATTTCAATCATGTTTCTTCCACACCAATCAAGCCTCACCACAATGAAATAACTATAGAACAAATCTAGGTCATTTAAGAGTGGGTTAATAACTCTAGAATGGCAACAAGTTTCTCAAACCATCAAAAGAATGCTTATTAACTCATTAGTAACATTCTATGATCTTTATACATGCATAACTGACCGGTGCAATCACACGCGTATAACGCAAGCACACGTATCGTTCAAGTAGTATAAAAATTATCGATCTCACGAGGACTTAATACCTAATCTATTAATTTTATGAGGTCAAATGATTACTAGTATCTAACAGGTTGATTGATTGATTTGAAATGGTGATGATTCTAAATTTAAAAACAAGTAAATAAAATTGCACGAAAGTAGGTTTAAGAAAATTCAATATTAAAAACTATCTAGGGTTGTGAATCTTTCTAATATCTTTTAAAAGATGAAGTGGTTATTTCATGTTTGTGTAATAAATCGGTTTACTAACCTGGAATACTAAATTATGTGAAAGCCTATGTCGATGGTCAGACACAAATACCCAGTTTAACCCAATTGAACCATATGTCTATG
Organism: Zanthoxylum bungeanum; assembly: GCA_019454045.1. NCBI lineage: Eukaryota > Viridiplantae > Streptophyta > Magnoliopsida > Sapindales > Rutaceae > Zanthoxylum > Zanthoxylum bungeanum. Next base: position 193,429 of record SKCR01007849.1, on the reverse strand, counting down.
TCAACCAAATAACCTGGATTCATTATGTTTAAGTTCCAATTATGGCTACCCCCCGCCTGACAGGTATATGTCTATCCTGTAAGGAAATCTATTAAAGGGTTATCTATCCTCAAGGAAGATCGTGGGCTATTAAGTCTAAGGCTGAAACCTAAAATTCATTTGTCAAGTTTATTTTAGATTTACCAGATCTATCTTATTAGTGGTCAATTAACAGACGCATTAAGCTTGAGACTTAATAAGTAAACCTTTAAATTACCCAAACTATAAAATAAACCCCTTATAAACCGGTGATATTAGAATTCATCACAACCCCATATAACTGATGAGCGGAAATATATCAATATTACCTCCCCTTTTACTTAATTTTTGTTTAGTTTCTCGGGTTTGATGAACGTTTTGATGTGTTTTAGTTTATTTTGCTGATAAAATAATATTGGGACACAATGAAATCATTTAGGATGAATGTGGGTCAAATAAGGGCAAAAATTGGACTTGACATATTAATTTTGGAGATTGGAAACTTGAAAGGGCGTTTTAACGAAGTGCAGTTTTTGAAATTCCAATTTTGCGCATCTATCGTATTTTCGGCATAACTTGTTACTCCGATATCGGATTGACCTGATTCAAGTTCCAGATTAAATAAGACTGAAATATCTACAACTTGGAAAGAAAAACAATTTCGAATTCTGAAGATTTCATGCCCGAAATTGATGAACCAACCAGAAGTGTGTTGTGTGTAATTATTAATGTCATTTTCAATCATTTTCAAAGCAAAAAATAAATTAATAAATAAATAAATAATAAAAATTATCAAATCACCACCAAACATGATAAGAAATTAGTGGAGCAATTAATAATGGATTTGGTGGAGCAATTAGTGGAGCAATTAATAATGGATTTGGTGGATGATTTGATGGAGGCAAAATTTTGCTTATAAATACCAAGCCATTTCATTTGTAAATTCATACTTTCTTCTAAGGAATTCCTTAAGAATACTAAGAAGATTGTATCTTGTTTGTTTATTTACAGCTTTCAGTAATTAATTTCCGCTTTCGCACTTTCTTTTTTTTACTTTTCAGTTTTTACTTTCCGCAATTTACTTTTACGCACAATACTTTTCTTTCTTTAATTTTCAGTTTTTACTTTTCAGTAATGAGGAGGTAACTCCCCTTTGCTGGGGTAAAAGGTAAAACTTTTATTACTAATATTTAGATTAATCTCCCTTAATTATAATATATAACTAGTTAAAACCTGACTTAACGAGGATACCGCCATATTGGTCGGTTGGTAATTATTTAAATTGGTTTTAACCTGACTAAACTGGATACCGCCTGATTGGTCGGTTGGTAATTAATTATTAATTTGACTTAATCTGGATACCGCCTATATGGCTGGTTGGTAATTATCATGCAAAGTTAATATATTATATTAAGGGAGATATCTAAAATAGAAGTAATAAAAGTGGATTATTTTACCTCAACATTTTCTTTTATTGTACTTTTACTTTATTTACTTTTCAGTAATTTACTTTTCAGCATTTACTTTTCAGCAATTTACTTTCACACCATTTACTTTTCAACAATTTATTTTCAGCATTTACTTTTCAGTAATTTACTTTCATCATTTACTTTTCAGCATTTAATTTTCAGAATTTTACTTTATGTCTTTTATTTTATTTAAGTTTTTACTACCCGTAAATATTTGTCGTAACTAAGCCAGTTATCTGGGGTTGTAATGAAATCCAATATCACCGGTTTATGAGGGGTTATTTTATAGTTTGGATAATTTAAATGTTTACTTATTAAGTCTTAAGCTTAATGCGTCTTGTTAATTGGCCATTAATAAGATTGATCTGGTAAATCTAAAATAAACTTGACAAGGAATTTTAGGTTTCAGCCTTAGACTTAATAGCCCCACGATCTTCCTTGTGGATAGATAACCCTTTAATAGATTTCCTTACAGGATAGACATATACCTGTCGGGCGGGGGTAGCCATAATTGGAACTTAAACTTAATGAATCTAGGTAATTTGGTTGACATAGACATATGGTTCAATTGGGTTATACTGGGTATTTGCGTCTGACCATCGACATAGGCTTTCGCATAATTTAGTGTTCCAGGTTAGTAAACCGATATATTACACAAAAATGAAATAACCACTTCATCTTTAAAATGATATTGAAAGATTCACAACCCTAGATAGTTTCCTAAATTGAATTTTCTTATACCTATTTTCGTGTAATTTTATTTACTGTTTTTAAATTCAAAATCTTCACCATTTCAAATCAATCAATCAATCTGTTAGATACTAGTAATCATTTGACCTCATAAAATTAATAGATTATGTATTAAGTCCTCGTGGGATCGATACGTTTTATACTACTTGAACGATACGTGCGTTTGCGTTATACGCGTGTGATTACGCACTGGTAAAGTTTTTGGCACCGTTGCCGGGGACTTATTTATCTTTCACTATTAGTTTTGGGGTTAGATACCTTTACTTGTATCTAATTTATTTTTACTTATTATTTTTGTTTTCTTGTGTTTCAGGTTCTCAGAAACTACATGAGACGAACCAGAAGCTTTGAACTCCGACCGCTTGACCCAGAAATTGAAAGAACTATCAGACAGTTGAGAAGTGAAAGGCGAGAAGGCCAAGAAGCTTTAGTCAACATGGAACCTAAACCTTTGGAGGTTTGCACCACCAATTCCCATTCGGACAGAACCATTCCGGTGGTTGACGCCTTCATTTCCTGTATTGTACTTCCTCTCTTACCAGCAAATGCGTGTGACATCAAAACATGCATCCAGATGATTCAGCAGTCAGTTCAGTTTGGGGGGAATGCAACTGAAAATCCTAATGCCCACATCAACAACTTCTTGGAAGTTTGTGGCACTTTCAATTACAACAGAGCAGCAGAAGAAGCAATGAGACTGCGAGTTTTTCCATATTCCTTGAAAGACAGAGCCAAAGCTTGGCTACATTCATTACCAGCAGGTTCCATCACAACTTGGAACACTATAGCCACCAAATTCCTTGCAAAGTACTTTCCACCACCAGCCAGAACAGTAAAACTGAGAAATGACATCACATCTTTTGTACAAAAGATTCAGAATCCCTCTGCGAAGCTTGGGAAAGATTCAAAGATTTACTCTGGAAATGTCCTCACCATGAGATTGCAAAATGGCTACGAGTCCAAACTTCTACAATGGACTTTCTGGAATAATGAGAACCCAATTGATGCTGCTGTTGGAGAAGCTTTAATGGGAAAATGAGAATATCAAGCCTGGGACTTAATTGAAGAAATGGCCAACAACAACTCCTTGTGGCCAATAGAAAGGAGCTTGATTCCACGATTTGCTGGAATTTATGAAATTGGAGCCAATACAACAGTCAACGCCAAGCTGGAAAGATATGAAATTCATGGAGACCTCTCAGCACTGGATCCACAAGTTCACCATATGGAGGAGCACCAGAACCAAACCAACTTGAAGAGACGGTGAATTATGTCAACAATTTCAACAGACAGAGGAACAATCCATATTCCAACACCTACAACCCAGGGTGGAGGAAGCATCCCAATTTTTCATGGAGCAATAATTCAGACAAAAGAACAATCCACCACCCCTGGATTCCAACAAGCAAACTATCCACCACCAGGATTTCAACAACAGAACAAAGGCCAGGAACATGAAAAAGAACCAGAAATGAAAGAATGGATTGCAGAGATGTTCAAAAAGGAAACAAGCAGCATATAATGCTATATTTCATAGCCAATCTACTTCCATCAAAGCATTGGAGAATCAAATCGAACAACTGGCAAATGCTCAAAGTTACAGACCGCCAGGTAATATTCTCAGCAACACAAACCCAATCCAAGGACCGAGTGAATGAGCAATGTTATGCAATCATGTTAAAAGTGGTACTGAAATCAACAAAGATGTTGGAGCCAAAACAACTGCTGAGGAAGTTCCAAAAGAAACAAGCAACAGATGGAGGAAAAGAAGCAAAGGAAAAAGAACATATCACTCCAACCTCCACTTTTTTCCTCAGCGTCTTCAGAAAAACAAACTGGACAAACATTTGCTCATTTCCTTGAGGTGTTCAAAAAGCTTCACATCAACATTCCATTGTAGAAGCCTCGGAACAAATGCCCATCTATGTTAAATTCATGAAGACATTCTTTCACGAAAACAGAGATTGGGAGATTACGAGACAGTAGCATTGACAGAAGAATGCATCGCCATCATTCAGAGGAAGCTTCCCTCAAAGTTGAAAGATCCTGGCAGTTTTCACCATTCCTTGCATCATAGAAGAACATAACTTTGGTAGGGCTTTATGTGATTTAGGTGCAAGTGTTAACTTGATGCCTTTTTCTATTTTTAGGAAATTACAGATTGGAGAAACAATGCCAACTTCAGTCTCTCTCAACTTGCTGATAGAACGCTCATATTTCCAAGAGGCGTAGTTGAGGATGTGTGGGTCACGGTTGTCAAATTCATTTCCCCAGCAGATTTTATTATTCTTGATATGGAGGAAGATGCAGACGTGCCAATCATCCTCGGGAGACCATTCTTGGCTACAAGTCGAACCATTATTGATGTACAAAAAAGAGAATTAACCATGAGGGTACAAGACCAAAAGGTAACATTCAATGTTTTCAAGGCCATGAATTTCCCAGAAGATGAAAAGAATGAGGAATGTTTCAGACTTGATGTGATACACAGTACCATTCAGAACTCCAATGCAATGCAAAGTTCTACTGACAAACTTAAACATGTCAATTGCCTGTGGAGCTGGAAGATAAAGCGTCGTTTGCACTAAAAAGCCAATTCTTGCACTACAAGCAACAGAAGAGAAAAGTTACAACAAGACCCGCTCCACGAATTGGAGGAATTTCACAATCAGCCTTTTTGAGATGCCAAATTGTACAAAGAAAAGGCCAAGAAGAGACATGATGAGAAGTTAGTGCGCATACAACTGGAACCAGGGCAGAAGGTACTGTTAAACAAATCAAGAGTGAAATTCTTCCCATGGAAGCCAAAATCACGGTGGTCAGGTCCATTTGTGATCACCAAAGTTTTACCAGATAGAGCCGTTGAGATACATGATCCTGACTCCACAACAAACTTTCAAGGTTAAAACACAGCGTGTTAAGCATTAATGGGGGAATCGTTTGAGCGACAAAAAGAAAGTGTCACACTTTCAGATCCAGCCTAACTGTTGAGAAGTCACGTCTAGCTGTTGACGTTAAACTTAGAGCTCGCAGAGAGGCAACCCATGCAATTTGTGTATATATTGTGATCGGGTGTGTTTTATTTTTGTGTGTTTAATTTTTTGCAGGTAAAGTCATTTCATGATGGAAGAAGTTCTCGCAAAACTTCACAAGCAATTTCCTTCTCTCCCTCAAAACTCTCTAATGAAAGTCTATAAAGCTTGCTTAGAACGGATGAGATTACTAACGATCCATGGTGTTCCTAAAGATATTCGTTGGGTAATTGAAGCACGGGTCCGATTGGCAGGTGAGTCTTCTGACTCTTTTATTTCACATCTGCTTGGTTTTGGAAGAAGCACCTATGCAAAGAAATGTAGAGCTAAGAAAATGGGTGTTTGTTACAAATGTACACGCTGGAATTGTAATACTCGTTGTCGTTTCTTAGGAATGGTGTCTGATAATCGCGAAGATAAAATTAAATTCATTAGAGATGACTTGAGTAAGGAGTCTGTAGATAATATATCTTCGACTCTTGAGACGCATCCCAGTGGATATGTTCATATAGCCATTCGCAAATTACATACACTATTTTAAAAAGAAAGACAACAGTTAAGTCTTGGGAATCTGACTCAAAAAGACCCTGTTTGTCAATTTATAAGAAAATTGGATGGGAAGCTTGTCTCTGACGCATAGACGTCAATCAAGCTGTTATTTTTCTTGTAAATATTATATCTATTTGTCTTTTCCTAATAATTGTGATTTGTTTTATTTTTTTCTTTTTTTCTCTCCGACAGGATCCAGACCTTTTTGACTTTCACGATTTATTTTACTGTTAACTAATAATTGTCATTTGGCAGGTACTAGTGCTATTATTTTACTCACCCTTTACAGGTATTATAAATTCAACTCATCATTGCATTTTTGAAGACATCCAGAGTAAAACATGGAAGCCACTTCAAGAAGACGAGTTGAAAACATCTGTGTGTTTTACGGTACTAGTATTGGTGTTAAGCCAGCCACATACGTAGAAGCAGCACATGAATTGGGTCGAGTCTTAGCTGCAAGGAATATGCAGTTAGTATATGGCGGAGGCAATCATGGACTTATGGGGATCGTTTCAAAGGCTGTACAGGAATGAGGCAGTCACGTTTTGGGAATCATCCCAAAACCCTTGGCGGAGGCAAATCTTATTGGACCATCAAACAGAGAAGAACTAATTGTGGCAGGTATGTCTGAACGATTGGTAAAAATTATTAACCATGCTGATGCTTTTATTACTTTGCCAGGTGGCTTGGGTACATTGGAAGTAATTTTTACAGTGTTGTCTTGGGTGAACCTGAACATACACCAAAACCGCTTGGACTATACAACGTTGATGAATTTTATGATTTTCTTTGTGTGTTTCTTGATGATGCCCAGAGAAATGGGTTCTTGTCAAAACCTTTAAAAGAACTCCTCTCACTGCCAGCTGCACTGCTCCGGATCTAATTGACCAAATCTTAGCCTATGAACCACAAGTTGACCCTATCATTTCAAAGATAAATTGGTCCGAGGACGATCGTGGTAAGAGGCGTTTATATTAATCTGGATCTTAACCTTTAACTTTTTGTGTAGAATTTCAGCTAACCAGGTACTATCTTCTAAACTCTTCTTCTATTGTTTCAGACATTGGGGACAATGTCTCATTTAGGTTTGGGGGAGGGAATTAGTTGATCAGTATCTTGTTTTTAGTTGTGTGTTGTTTTTATTTTTTAGTCCAAAATTTTTGGAAAAATACAAAAAAAAATTGAAATTTTTTCAAAAAAACAAAAATATTTTGCGTTTTTATTTTGACTAGAAAGGTGAAATTGGTAAGAGATAGCTGAGTAAGAGTTTCCACTCCTGAGACGTATTTCAAACCTAATTCGGAACAAGTTAATTTTTGTTTATTTCATTTTAAATTATTAATTTGTGAATTCTCCATAATACTGACTAAAATGGATCTTCATATGCTCAGTTAGCAGATATTATCAACATAAATTGTAACATATAGACATGAACTAAAATTGAAAAGTTTGTAATATCAGTGCTCTAGTTTAATTGGAGGAAGCATCTCAAAAAGTGATGGACTAAAAAAAAAATATGAGATCTGAGTTATTAAGTCTGTAAGGGTGTTTTAACACCTAATGCCCTAAAACCAACTGGTTTGGGAGTCACTGGCCCAAATCTCGCTACATGGATCAAAGATGCTGCAAAAATATATATATCTGAAGTCTGAGTAATTAAGTCTGTAGGGGTGTCTTAACACCTGGTGCCCTAAAGCCAACTGGTTTGGGAGCCACCGACCCAACACTCGCTACATAGATGAAAGATATTGTATATAATATAAAAAAAATCAAAATCAAAGAAAAAAAAAATTAGAAAAATTATTCCATTGCTGCAAAAAGATGTGAATTCTGATAAAACTTTAGGACAAAAATATTACTCTCTTATCAACTGCACTTGTGACTGTTGTGGGCAAAAATTAGTTGATTAATATTTTGTCGATTGTGTATATGGAGAATGATAAATATAATCGGAGAATTTACTTATTCAGTAATTTAGAAAGAAATAAAACAACTAGTAACTTGGAGTAGAAGTTTCACCTGTTAGTCACTAACTTCTTATTCTCTTTTCTCTTGTCTTTTTGCTTTGTGTGCATTAGTTTTATTATCTTTTTACTTTTGTAAAACGTTTGTGGGTATCGTTGCTGTAAGTCCTCACGAGACTATAACTCGTCCACTAGGGACACCTAGGGGTTTAAGGCTTGTTGCATATGCTAAATGCAACCGTGATCCCTACGAAAGTGGCTTAGTTTAATTTTAATTGTTTCTTGTATTTTATTTTATTGTTTTGCTCGAGGACTAGCAAAATTTTAGGTTTGGGGGTGTGATGAGCGGAAAATATATCAATATTTACCGCCCCTTTAACTTAATATTTTGTTTAGTTTCTCGGGTTTGATGAACGTTTTGATGTGTTTTAGTTTATTTTGCAGATAAAATAATATTGGGACACAATGAAATCATTTAGGACGAAATGTGGGTCAAATAAGGGCAAAAATTGGACTTGACATTATTTTGGAGATTGGAAACTTGAAAGGGTGTTTTAACGAAGTGCAGTTTTGGAAATTCCATTTTGCGCATCTGTCGTATTTTGGGCATAACGTTTTACTCCGATATCGGATTGAGCTGATTCAAGTTCGAGATTAAATAGACTCAAATCTACAACTTTGAAAGATAAAATAATTTCGAATTCTGAAGATTTCATGCCCGAAATTGATGAACCATCCAGAAGTGTGTTGTGTGTAATTATTAAAGTCATTTTCAAAGCACAAAAATAAATTAATAAATAAATTAATAATAAAAATGATCAAATCACCACCAAACATGATAAGTAATTAGTGGAGCAATTAATAATGGATTTGGTGGAGCAATTAGTGGAGCAATTAATAATGGATTTGGTGGATGATTTGATGGAGTCAAAATTTTGCCTATAAATACCAAGCCATTTCATTTGTAAATTCATACTTTCTTCTAAGGAATTCCTTAAGAATACTAAGAAGATTGTATCTTGTTTGTTTATTTACAGCTTTCAGTAATTAATTTCCGCTTTCGCACTTTCTTTTCTTTACTTTTCAGTTTTTACTTTCCGCAATTTACTTTTACGCACAGTACGTTTCTTTCTTTAATTTTCAGTTTTTACTTTTCAGTAATGAGGAGGTAACTCCCCTTTGCTGGGGTAAAAGGTAAAACTTTTATTACTAATATTTAGATTATCTCCCTTAATTATAATATATAAACTAGTTAAAACCTGACTTAACGAGGATACCGCCATATTGGTCGGTTGGTAATTATTTAAATTGGTTTTAACCTGACTAAACTGGATACCGCTTGATTGGTCGGTTGATAATTAATTATTAATTTGACTTAATCTGGATACCGCCTATATGGCTGGTTGGTAATTATCATGCAAAGTTAATATATTATATTAAGGGAGATATCTAAAATAGAAGTAATAAAAGTGTTCCTTTTACCTCAGCATTTTCTTTTATTGTACTTTTACTTTTTTTACTTTTCAGCAATTTACTTTCAGCATTTACTTTTCAGTAATTTACTTTCAGCATTTAATTTTCAGTATTTTACTTTTGTCTTTTATTTTATTTAAGTTTTTACTACCTGTAAATATTTGTCGTAACTAAGCCAGTTATCTGGGGTTGTGATGAAATCCAATATCACCGGTTTATAAGGGGTTATTTTATAGTTTGAATAATTTAAAGGTTTACTTATTAAGTCTTAAGCTTAATGCGTCTTGTTAATTGGCCATTAATAAGATTGATCTGGTAAATCTAAAATAAACTTGACAAATGAATTTTCGGTTTCAGCCTTAGACTTAATAGCCCACGATCTTCCTTGAGGATAGATAACCCTTTAATAGATTTCCTTACAGGATAGACATATACCTGTCGGGCGGGGGTATCCATAATTGGAACTTAAACTTAATGAATCCAGGTAATTTGGTTGACATAGACATATGGTTCAATTGGGTTATACTGGGTATTTGCGTCTGACCATCGACAGAGGCTTTCGCATAATTTAGTGTTCAAGGTTATTAAACCGATATATTACACAAAAAATGAAATAACCACTTCATCTTTAAAATGATATTGAAGATTCACAACCCTAGATAGTTTCATAATATTGAATTTTCTTAAACCTATTTTCGTGCAATTTTATTTACTTGTTTTTAAATTCAAAATCTTCACCATTTCAAATCAATCAATTAATCTGTTAGATACTAGTAATCATTTGACCAGATAAAATTAATAGATTAAGTATTAAGTCCTCGTGGGATCGATACTTTTTATACTACTTGAACGATACGTGCGCTTGCGTTATACGCGTGTGATTACGCACCGGTCAATAACTAATTTAGTTACAACACATAACCAGGGCTAGTAAAAAGATAAAAGTAAAAGACATAAAGTAAAAATGCTGAAAAGTAATTGCGGTAAAGTAAAAGTTGAAAAGTAAATTACAATAAAATAAAATGCTAAGGTAAAAGGATCAACTTTTACTAATTACTATTTAGATATCTCCCTTAATATAATATATTAACTTGTGATTATTTTACCACCAGCCATATAGGCGGTAACCTGATTAAGTCAAATTAAGTCCAGCCAGCCATAAAGGCAGAACCAAAATAAACCTGCCATATAAGCGGTAAGAAAATTTAATTACCAATCGACCAATCTGACGGTATCTTTGATTAGTCAGGTTTAAATCGGATTAAAATGAATTACCAACCGACCAATATAGCGGTATCCTTTTTAAGTCAAATTTTAAATAGTGAATATATTATATTTAAGGGAGATTAATCTAAATAGCAATAGTAAACGAATTACCTTTCACCCTAGCAGGGGGAAGTTACCTCATCATGGTGAATAGTAAAAACTGTAAAAAGTAAAGAAAGTAAATTACTATTATTACAGAACGTAATTAAAAAACTAAAATTTAAAAGAAACTAGATAGAAAACTCCCTATTTACATCAGAGAATTCAGAGAGGAAGGTACATCTGAAACTGAAATTTCGAGCTCTATTTAAAGGCGTCAGTAGGGTGTCTGCGTCGCGACGCGCGTGATTATCGACGTGGCAGCTTCTAGTTCGTCGCGTGGGATTCTGGATAAGGTGATAAGGTGACACGTGGCAAGACGGCTGGGAGCTGAATGATTGAGCTGATGTGGCGATGATGTGGCGACACGTGGCGAAAGTGATTGTTGGCACCGTAGAATTGTGACACGTGGCACGCTGTGATTGGCTGATGATGACGTGGAACTTTGACTCTGTCAACCGGTGATATGGATGATGATGTGGCAGACACGTGGATTGACACGTGGCGATGGCGACTGTCGGCACCGTAGGATGATGACACGTGGCACGGCGCATGTTAGCAGATCGGCTGTGATGGTGACACGTGGCACAGCGCACGTTAGCAAAGTCAAATTTCTCAGATTCTGACTTGTGGACCCGACGCACGTTAGCAAGTCTTGGTGCATGTTAGGCGTCGCGACGCGGACAAATTACAAAAATGCCATTTTCGTCATTTTTCACTGTTTTGGCCTCAAATCACCTCCAGAGAGTCCTAAAACTTACTTATCTACAAAATAATACAAAACACATTAAAAAATTCACAAAACTCAAGAAACTATACAAAATATTAGGTTAAATGAGTGGGAAATAGTAATATAATTACCACTCATCACACCCCCAAACCTAACATTTTGCTAGTCCTCGAGCAAAACACAAAATAATATAATATAAACATCATTAAAATAAAATTTAAGTAAGCCACTTTCGTAGGGATCATGGTTGCATTTAGCGTTTGCAACAAGCCTTTAAACCCCTAGGTGTCCATAATGGACGAGTTGTAGTCTCGTGAGGGTTTACAACAATGATACCCACAAACATTTTACAAAAGTAAAAAGGTAGTGAAACTAATGCCACAAAAGAAAAAAGACAAGAGAAAAGAGAATAAAGAAGTTAGTGACTAATCATGTGAAATTTATACTCCAAGTTACTAGTTGTTTTCTTTATTTCTAAATTACTGAATAAGTAAATTCTCCGATTATATTTACCATTCTCCATATACACAGCCAACAAAATATTAAACAACTCATTTTTTCCCACAACAGTCATAAGTGCAGTTGATAAGAGAGTAATATTTTTGTCCTAAAGTTTTATCAGAATTCACACCTTTTTGTAGCAATGGAATAATTTTTCTGATTTTTCTGAATTTTTCTTTGATTTTTAATTTTTTTTATTTATATACAATATCTTTCATCTATGTAGCGAGTGTTGGGTCGGTGACTCCCAAACCAGTTGGCTTTAGGGCACCAGGTGTTAAGACACCCCTACAGACTTAATTACTCAGATTTCAGATATATATTTTTGCAACATCTTTGATCCATGTAGCGAGCTTTGGGCCAGTGGCTCCCAAACCAGTTGGCTTTAGGGCACCAGATGTTAAGACACCCCTACATACTTAATAACTCGGATCTCAGAAGTTTTTTTTTTTTTACTTCATTGCTTTTTGAGATGCTTCCTCCAATTAAACTAGAGCACTGAATATTACAAACTTTTCAATTTTAGCTCATGTCCGTATGTTACCATGCATGTTGATAATACCTGCGAACTGAGCATATGAAGATCTATTTTAGTCAATTTTATGGAGAATTTACAAATTAAATAATTTAAAATGAAATAAACAAAAATTAACTTGTTTCAAAAATGGTTTGAGATACGTCTCAGGAGTGGAAATTCCTTACACATCTATCTCTTACCAATTTCACATTTTTAGTCAAAATAAAAACGCAAAATATTTTTGTAATTTTTGAAAAGTTTTCAAATTTTTTGTATTTTTCGAAAAACTTTGGACTAAAAATAAAAACAACACACAAACTAAAAAAAAGATACTGATCAACTAATTCCCTCCCCCAAACCTAAATGACACATTGTCCCCAATGTCTTAAATAGTAGAAGAATAGTTTATAAGATAATACCTGGTTAGCTGAAATTCTATAGGAAATTAAAGGTTAAGATCCAGATTAATCCGACGCCTCTTACCACGATCGTCTTCGGACCAATTTATCTTTGAAAGGATAGGGTCAATTTGTGGTTCATAGGCTAAGATTTGGTCAATTAGATCCGGAGCAGTTCTGGCAGTAAAGAGGAGTTCTTTTAAAGGTTTTGACACGAACCCATTTCTCTGGGCATCATCAAGAACACACAAAGAAAATCATAAAATCCATCAACGTTAAACAGCCCAATTGGTTTCTGGTGTATGTTCAAGTTCGCCCATGATAGCACTATAAAATTTTCCTCCAATGTACCCAAGCCACATGGCAAAGCAATAAAAGCATCAGCATGGTTAATCATTTCTACCAATCGTTCAGACATACCTGGCACGATCAGTTCCTCTCCGTTTGATGGTCCAATAAGATTTGCCTCTGCCAAGGGTTTTGGATGATTCCCAAAACGTGACTGCCTACTTCCTGTACGACCTTTGAAACGATCCCCATTAGTCCAAGATTGCCTCTGCCATATACTAAGTGCATATTCCTTGCAGCTAAAACTCGACCCAATTCATGTGCTGCTTCTACGTATTGTGGTTTAACACCAACTCTAGTAACGCAAAACACACAGATTTTTTCAACTCGTCTTCTTGAAGTGGCTTCCATGTTTTACTCTGGATGTCTTCAAAAGTGAAATGATGAGTTGAATTTATAACACCTGAAAAGAGTGAGTAAAATAATAACACTAGTACCTGCCAAATGATAATTATTAGTTAAACAGTAAAATAAATCGTGATAGTCAAAAAGGTCTGGATCCTGTCGGAGAAAATAAAAGAAAACAACAAAACAAATTACAATTATTAGGAAAAGACAAAGAGATATAATATTTACAATAATTTACAGCTTGATTAACGTCTATGCGTCAGGGACAAGCTTCCCATCCAATTTTCTTATAAATTGGCAAACAGAGTCTTTTTGATTCAGATTCCCAAGACTTAAATGTTGTCTTTCTTTTTGAAATTGTGTATGTAATTTGCGAATGTCTATGTGAACATATCCACTGGGATACGTCTCAAGAGTCGAAGATATATCATCTAAAGACTCCTTACTCAAGCCATCCCTAATGAATTTAATTTTGTCTTCACGATTATCAGACACCATTCCTAAAGAACGACAACGAGTATTGCAATTCCATCGTGTACATTTGTAACAAACACCCATTTTCTTAGCTCTACGTTTCTTTGCATAAGTGCTTCTTCCAAAACCAGACAGATGTGAAATAAAAGAGTCAGAAGACTCACCTGCCAATCGGACCCGTGCTTCAATTACCCAACGAATATTATTAGGAACACCATGGATCGTTAGTAGTCTCATCCGTTCCAAGCGAGCTTTGTAGACTTTCATCAGAGAGTTTTGAGGGAGAGAAGAAAATTGCTTGTGAAGATTTGTGAGAACTTCTTCCATCCTGAAATGTCTTAATCTGCAAAAACTAAACACACAAAATTAAATCACATAAAATCACAATATATACATAAATTGCATGGGTTGCCTCCCTGCGAGCGCTAAGTTTAAAGTCGTCAGCTAGACGTGACTTCTCGAACGTTAAGCTGGATCTGAAAGTGAGACACTTTATTTTTGTCACTCAAATTATTCTCCCCAGTAGTGCTTGACACGCTAACTGTTAACCTTGAATGTTTCGTTGGTGTTGGGATCTAGTAACTCAACAGCTCCATATGGAAAAACCTGAGTGATCACAAATGGACCTGACCACCTTGATTTCAACTTTCCAGGGAAAAGTTTCAACCTTGAGTTGTACAACAGCACTTGCTGCCTTGGTTCCAACTGTCTGTGCACTATTTTTTGATCATGCCATTTCTTGGTCTTTTCTTTGTACAATCTGGCATTCTCATAAGCCTGTAGGCGAAATTCCTCCAATTCGTTGAGTTGGTGAAGTCTTTTCTCTCCTGCAGCTCGTGAATCAAGATTCAACTTCTTTAGTGCCCAGTACGCCTTATGTTCAAGCTCAACTGGTAGATGACACGCTTTCCCAAACACCAATCGATATGGGGACATACCAATGGGTGTCTTGTAAGCTGTTCAGCATGCCCATAATGCATCCTCTAGTTTTGTAGACCAGTATTTCCTTGTTGATCCAACATTTCTCTCCAAGATTCTTTTGATTTCCCTGTTTTAAACTTCAACCTGTCCATTTGACTGTGGATGATAAGCAGTGGCAACTTGTGGGTAACTCCATATTTGGATAGAAGTGCATCAAAGTATATGTTACAGAAATGTGTGCCACCATCACTGATAATTGCACGAGGTGTTCCGAACCGAGTGAAAATGTTCTTTTTCAGGAATTTGATCACCACTTTTGAATCATTGGATGGCAGTGCAATTGCTTCGACCCATTTGGAGACGTAGTCTACAACAACCAGGATGTATAAGTTTCCGAATGATGGAACAAAGGGTCCCATAAAATCAATACCCCACACATCGAATATTTCCACTTCTAGAATGTTTTGCAACGGTCCTTCATTTCTCATTGAAATATTCCCCGTTTTCTGGCAACTGTCACATTGAAGAGCAAAAAGATAAGCATCTTTAAAAAGAATGGGCCAGAACAAACCTAGTTGTAGGACTTTGGCTGCAGTTTTGTTTCCGCTGAAGTGTCCGCCATATGGTGATGAATGACTGTGCTGTAAAACACTGTTGACTTCCTCATGTGGAACACACCATCTCAATAATTGATCAGCACACCGTTTGAACATATACGACTCATCCCAGACATAGTGCTTGACTTCTTTGAAGAATTTCTTCTATTGATGAGTTGTCCATTCCAACGGCCATTTTCCTGACACAATGTAGTTGACATAGTCAGTATACCAAGGGGCATCTTGCTGTTTCATGGAAAACAGCTGTTCATATGGAAAAGTTTCTTTGATTGACAGATCTTTGCCAGCTGTTTCTCCATTCTCGAGCCTCGATAGATGATCTGTCACTTGGTTTTCTGTCCCTTTCCTGTCTCGAATCTCCACGTCAAATTCTTGCAGAAGAAGTATCCAACGGATCAATCTGGGTTTGGCATATTTCTTCGTGATCAAGTATTTGATTGTTGAATGATCTGTGTAGACCACCATTTTGGGACCCAGCAAATAGGAGCGGAATTTTTCAAAAGCGTATACAACTACGAGCAACTTCTTTTCAGTGGCTGTGTAGTTGAGTTGAGCTTCATTCAAAGTTCAGCTGGAGTAGTAAATGGTGTGGAAAATTTTTGCTTTGCGTTGTCCCAAAACTGCACCTACAGCAAAATCACCAGCATCACACATTACTTCAAATGGAAGGGTCCAGTCTGGTGCTACAATGATGGGGTCAGAAATCAGCTTCTTTTTAAGATCTTAAAAGCTTCCTGGCATTCTTTGGTGAAGTTGAAAGGCACATCCTTCTCAAGAATATTGCACAAAGGTTTAGCAATCTTGGAAAAGTCTTTGATAAATCTCCTGTAAAAACCTGCATGTCCGAGAAAGCTCCGATTCCCTTTGACAGATGTCGGCGGAGGTATTTTTTCAATTGTTTCAATCTTGGATTTGTCTACCTCGATTCCTTTTTGTGAGATCCGGTGTCCAAGAACAATGGCCTCATGTACCATGAAATGGCATTTCTCCCAATTGAGCACCAGGTTTGTATCTTCGCACATTTGTAACACTTGTTCCAAATTTTGCAAGCAGTGGTCAAAAGAATCTCCAAACACAGAAAAGTCATCCATAAAAACCTTCATACTCTGCTCCACATGTCTGAGAATATGGCCATCATGCAACGCTGAAATGTAGCATAGGTATTACATAATCCAAATGGCATTCTGCGGAAAGCAAAAGTACCATAGGGACATGTAAATGTAGTTTTCTCCTGATCTTCTGGTGCGATGAAAATCTGATTGTACCCTGAATATCCGTCCAGAAAGCAATAGAACTTATGTCCTGCCAGTCTGTCTAACATCTGGTCAATGAATGGTAGCGGAAAATGGTCCTTTCTCGTGGCTTTGTTTAGCTTCCTGTAGTCCATGCATACTCTCCATCCAGTCACCGTTCTTGTTGCAATCAGCTCATTCTTTTCATTTGTGACAACAGTAATTCCTCATTTCTTCAGCACACACTGTATAGGACTTACCCAACTGCTGTATGAGACGGGGTAAATGATGCCAACATCCAACCATTTGATTATTTATTTCTTTACGACTTCCTTCATGATTGGATTGAGTCTCCGTTGATGCTCCACTGTGGGTTTGTACTCATCATTCATCAGAATCTTGTGCATGCAAAATGATGGACTAATGTCTCGAATGTCTGCTATAGTCCAGCCAATGGCTCTTTTGTGCTCTCGTAATACTCTCAGCAACTTTTCTTCCTGCTCCAATGTTAGTGAAGAAGAAATAATAACAGGTAATTCAGAAGAGTTTCCAAGAAATACATACCTGAGATGGCTCGGAAGTAACTTCAGCTCCAACTGTGGTGGTTCTTTAATCGAAGGCTTGATTCAATCTTGCTTAGGTAGTTCCAAGCTTTCAACTGGTGGTGTTGATTTGAATTGGAATGGTTTGTCAAGGTAGTTGATACATTCCAGGATTTCAGCATCTAGCTCGCTGTTAGTCATGTTGGTGATGCAAGTTTTGAGTGTATCCATGGGATTTGGCTCAGTATCCTGAACTATACTATCAACAACATCAACTCTGAAGCATTCTTCTTCATTTTCATCACTCAGGAATTTCATGGCTTTGAAAACATTAAAGGTAACTTCTTGGTCCTGCACTTTCATGGTTAGTTCTCATTTTTGCACATCAATCATAGTTTTACCTGTAGCCAAGAATGGTCTCCCAAGAATGATAGGTACTTCTTTGTCTTCTTCCATATCAAGGATGATGAAATCTGCTGGGAGAATGAGTTTTTCGACTTTGACCAGCACATCTTCAATAACACCTCTTTGGTGAGGTTATGTTGAGAGTATGAATGCTTTACTTACTGAGCTCTTTAAACTCACTCCCCTATTTTGTTGGTGAGGTTTTTTTCTGACAGTTGCCCCCACTGCTATTCATGTAGTTGCACCTGATGCGATTTCTATGAGTGTACCTAATATGAACCTCCTGACGCAGTTATAACATGGTCGAAGATATTAGAACCTTGGCTTTCAAGAAGGAAGGATGAAGACTTAGTTGACACTCATATATGAGCAAACACTTAGAAATATTATCGATGCTTAATGAAAATTCTTCGAAGAGGAAACATAAAGAATCTTGGTAGGACAAAACCCCTAATCAAGAATGATAGTAAGCCAAACACGTAGCAATTACTTTTATAAAGCTAAAGCAAGCTGACCGATGACAAGACAAAAATGAGAAAAGATGCTAAAGCACGATGCAGATTTAAAGCAAAAGAAAACATAGACAATAATGTCAAAAAATAACAAAATATAATAGTTAAGATCACATTATGGAATATAGCAACTTGGTTGCGTTGCAAGGACATGATCATCTTCGAATTGATGATCTTCCCATTCACGTTTCGCACGTAGGGACATGGGAATGAGATCGTCGATGATATGGATTTCGAGACTGTCAGGAAACTTGATTTTGTTGTAGCCCTGGACGATACTTCTAGATGACTCATCGATAGTAGTGAAGAGTTGCCATGCTCTATCAACAATATTGCTTTCTAGACTTCGGCGGACTGAGTCTGCGGAAAGAGCTCTAAGATCACATGAATGATGGAAAGTAATCTCTTCTGGGAAGATATCATCATATCCATAGTAAGCTCTAAGCTTCGGTCTAGATGGCCAACAAGTGAGTCTCCAATCAGTGAGTTGGCGTGATTGTATGATTCTAATAAGATGAATTGGGTGGTAAACGAGCGAATAATCATCCGACCATTCTGGAGTAATGGTTTCGATCCAGATAGTAGTACTTTTGTAGCGTTTATACCATCGATATAAAATTTTACTGATGAAGGGAGGAAGCTCACCAAGGCAGGCTTCTGAGATACCAGTATTGTTGGGATGGATTGGACTTGGTCCAAGAATAAATTCATTTAGGAAACCGAGTTCAAACAAGGTGCCGAGACTCCACTGACAATGGTTGAAGAAATCATGGTTGTTGATGAAAACTGTGGAATGGTATCTGTGATAGCTACAGTGAACAATTGCAGAATTATTTCTATATTGGATTAAACCATTTGTTTTTCCATTCCAAATGGTTCTAAGAATGAAACACTGCCTCATGAAGTTTGTAGGAACTCTTTTCACGATATCAATTGTAATCTCTTTGGGCAAAAGAGCAGATGGAGTTTCATTGAGACAATCGTAAATATCTCTCCAAAGGTCTTGAACATATTTAGAATCTATAACTTCTTGATTTGTGATTGGCCATTTACAAAGCTTTTGGTATATCACCTTAGCTCTGGCAGACTTGGAACATGGGATAGGATTGACAGAGGAGGATGCCATGGAAGAAGTTTTGAGTACTCACTAAGAACTTAAGAATCTCTTTATAGGGAGAGATAGCAATAATTTCTTCATGAAAAGACACTTTCACAGTATTCATACCTGAATGGAAAAGATAACAATTGTCGCGGTGATAAGATGTGAAGCAGAAATGTGAGGGACTTGCAAATCCTCTTTTTAGTAGTATGAATCTTAAGAGGCGGTGGATTCTGCGTGATCTGCTTTCAACTCTTTACAGTTGTTGTCTGTACAGGACCCTAGGTGGAGCCTTTTTCTTTAGGAGATGAGACAGCTGGTTTGTAAGTTGTGGCACAGGTGGAAAAAAAATATGGGGGCATTATTATATGGTGGCAAGTGTGAGATTTATAATGATCATAAGAGTCTGAAATATTTTCCCATTCAGAAATAGCTAAATTTTGAGATAGAGATGTTGGATGGAGTTTCAAAGTGACTATGATTGTACTATTGATTAGCATCCAAGAAAGGTCAATGTAGTTACTGATGCACCGAGTCGGAAGAATATGGGTTAATTTTTGAGAGCTAGATAAGGAATGTTCGAGGAGATGACATTGGTAAGTTTGACTTTTGGACGGTTCGACAGTGGAGGTATTCTTGTCCATATGAAGGTTCGACCCACATTGTTAAATAGACTAAACATAACACAGAGCGAAATGACCAATATGGAAAATGGAGAGCGGAGATTGCAAGGAATGAGACTACTACCTTCAGAATGAGTTCAGATGATGTATAACTTTTTGGTGATAGAGTTGTGATACCACCTACTGGAACGCTCAAGTAGGAGATCTTGGATGAGGCTCACAATGCTCCTTATTATATGCATTCTGGGAGCACCAAGATGTATCAAAATATGAAGAAGACAAATTTATGGCCGGTAATGAAGAGAAAGAGAGATTTCAGAGTTTGTATCTTGGTATTTGGTTTGTCAGCAGGTCAAGGTAGAGCATCAACATCCAGCCGGATTACTCCAGCCTCTATCTATACCTGAGTGACCATGGGAAAATATTACGATGGATTTTGTAGTAGGGATGTCGAGGCCACATAAGCGTTATGCCAATAGTAGAGGGAAGGACCTTGAGTTCCGAGTTAGGGATAAAGTATTCTTGAAAGTCTCTCATTGGGAGGGAGTATTGAGATTTGGCTAGAAGAGAAAGTTTTCGTCACACTTTATTGGTCATACGAGATTTTGGAAGGAGTAGACAAGTGACATATTGTCTGGCATTTCCACCGGAATTAGAAAGGATTCATAAAGTGTTTCATATATCTGTGCTGAAGGAATATGTACTAGACCCTTCTGACATTTTGGAGAGTCAACCGGTAGAGTTGAGCGAGAATCTGACATATGAAGAAAAGCCTGTGGAGATCGTAGATCGAAAGGTTCGAGAGTTGAGATCCATACATATTTCTCTTGTAAAGGTCATGTGGTCTAATCATCACATCTAAGAAGCGACTTGGGAAGAGGAACAAGATATGAGGGAGAAATACCCTGAGCTGTTTGAGGATTGAGAAATTTTGAGGATGAAATTTTTGTAAGGTGGGAGATTGTAATACTTCATTTTTTTCTTTATCTTAACAAATTTGTATTCTTCTTATCACACTCAAACCTAACCAAACCCCACCATTACATTATCATTACCTAAAACATGTTTATATGTTTCTTTGTCTCATAATCCAAACAAAGACACCCAACCACCCTAACCTCTACTCCTATCATCACCCAATTTCTTCCATCAAAATAACAATAGCATTTACATATGTTGGAGGTCGTAACTATTGAAAAAAGAGAGAGAGTTGCAAGCTTTGTATGTTTTGGCTAAGGGTATAATATTTTTCATGGCTATATAAGAAGTGTTGAGTTGTGAGTTTAGAGGTGAGGGTGAAGAGTGTGTTGAAGACATTCCTGGGAGTTTTGAGAGCAATTTCATAGAGTTTTAGAGAGAGAAACTGAGACTAGTAGAGAGGGAAACAACTAGAGAGAGAAAGTGCATGGACATAGAGAGAAATTGGATTTTCTACGTCGTCCAATCTCCATTTTCGATGAGTGACTATATCTGGAGAATCCCCTCGATGAGACGAATCTAACGCCGCCGGACCGCCACCATGATTCCCAACCACGCGCCATCACGCGCCCTACGTGCTACCTGCTGCCGTCGCCACGCGCTCCACGCGCCGTCGTGCGTGTTCGACACCTCCCGGACCAGAATATTTCCCTCATCGAGATACGCAAGTTGGACATTTCGTTTGCCTAAATCGGACATTCGGTTGTTGAGAAACGAGAAAAATACATGAGGAGGATTTTGTTTAGTGTTGTGATATTTTATATCGTACCGTAAGTGTACGGTGTCAAGTTTTAGTATAACCCACATGGATTGTGTTAACTCGCACTAAATACTACAATTGATAATCCTAACTTCATTTAGAAGATAAATAATAAAGATTTAACTAGATAAATAATATATAAATATATTTAGATAGGAGGAACCAATACGATAATGATCCTAGAGTCCGATTAACTTTTTCAGTTGTATTATTTATAAGTCAAGAATCCTTAAGTATTCACTCCCTCTCTCGAGTATCAGCGAAAAGATCATCAATTACAGACTTCGATATCCCTATAAAAATCTAGTAATTAATAACTCATTACGTCTTGTGATTCTATGTTAACGACTTCAAATGAACTATAGGTTCTCTCGAACTCTATAAAATCCTAAGTTATATTCTCTAGATCCTGTTCTAAATCCCTCTCTCTCGAGCTATGGATTCTAAACATGTATCATCTCAATTTGTGGCCAGCAAACAAGAAGCATTAAATTCAAAAGAATATAAATAAACTGAAATAAAACTTCATAACAAAATTGACAAATAATACAAAGGTTCAAGCATCAGTTACATCATTCTCCAGAATTAAGGAGTTAGTTCATGACAAAAGATATAAATAATAAAAACATGACATGAATCTAATGGAAATCATTAGAGTTCTAAGAAAGAAACTAGAAGATTTAACCCGAATTGAATCTCTTCCTCTTCGGACGTCACTGCCTTCGTCTCCTCTTGTCGCTCTTCAATCCTCCTCGTTGGATCTCTCTAAAATAAGTGTTTTTGTATTTTGTGCTGTGTATTAGCCTCCTTTTTTGATTTTGGACGAACTAATGTATATATAATAGAGCCTTGGGGTCATTGAGCATCTAAAAACCCTAAAAATTATGTTTTTGGGGCGCGCGGGGTGCCGCGATGCCAAACTCTCTGCCTTTTGTATGTGTGGCTAGTTCGAAGGCGCGTCGCGACGCATAGGCATGGCGCGTCGCGACGCGTGGCAGAAAGACTGAATGTTGATTTCTTCATTTTTGCTCTTCCCGCGTGCTTCCGATACGTCCGTATGGTCCCAAAACACGTATAAATGCCCCAAGATCCATGTATCCATGCTTCCTACAAATAAAACATAAAAGAACTATAAAATACATTAAATGATATGGAAACTAACAAAATAGTAAGCTAAGAATGCATGAATAAGTGGGTATAAACCACACTTATCAAACACCATCAAACTTAAGATTTTGCTAGTCCCGAGCAAAAGACAAAATAAAAATAAATGAAAATAAACAATTAAAATAACTAAGTTAACTAGGCCACTTTCGTAGGGATCACGATTGCATTTAACGTATGCAACAAGCGTTTAAACCCCTAGGGGACCCTAGTGGACGAGTTATAGTCTCGTGAGAGCTTACAGCGACGACACCCACAAACGTCATTCACAAACATACAATCATGCAAAAACATATAAAAATAACAAAAAATTAGTCCCGATAGTTATACATAATATTGTCCTTAAAGAATGTTTGTCAATGAAATCAGAGAACCTTCAAAGTACGTAATTCAACTTAAATCCAAGTTCTCGAATAAATCATCTAAGCTAGACTCACAGTGTGTGTGTGTATAGGTTCATTCACAGCTCGACTCCTAAGTAAGCCAACTTAATGATTTCGTCTCTGAAAATTGAGATCCGCTGGGTCAAACCAACCTAGATATCTCAAAAGTACTCTGTATTTGCCTTTTTCTTTGCTCCGCATGGTATGGTTTTATTTTTTATTTTGTTTTTGTTTTTTTCCTTTTTAATACACCTACCCTTTAAGGTAGAATTTCTCCTCATGGTGGTCCTAACACTCGCCCATGGATAGTTTCACGCTTATCGGTTATAGGTGGTTTCTTTTTCATATCAAACCATACATCATAATACTAGCATATTGAGATAGATATCTAAGCAAACGGTCATCCATCGGCAAATAATTTCTTCAACTAGTCACTTTGCCAACTACCTAGGTTCTTACTGCTAAAAACCTATTGTTAAGTGCTTACGAGTCTAACCTAGATCATTTACTCAAGACATTAGATAAAAATCAATTGGGACTTATCGTTTCTAAAATTTCATTTTAAGCAAACAAAACTCATCATTAAACTTATGCTTCACTATCAAGGTTTAAAAACAAAAAATTTAAAAATTAGTAGGAATTATCAAGAATTATCACTACATGCACACACCCCCAAACTTAAAACTTGCATTGTCCTCAATGAAAGATAAACATAAAGAAACTAAGTTAAGGAACAACACTACCGTGCATGGAGTTGATCAGGCTCCTGCAGGTTAGAATTTGGTTGCGCAGATTTTGTGTGTTTCGTGCTACCTGCATAAATAACATGCAAACGAATAAAGAAATAATTAGCACATAATAAAAATAAAAATTAAAAATTAAAAATAAAGAAAATACTAATAAAACAAATGCAAGGGTTGTCTCCCCGCTAGCGCTAAGTTTAACGTCTTCAGTCAGACGTAACCACCCAAATGGTCATGGTAGCTTCAGTGTAGCAAACGGAAAGTCGCATCTGATTCCCCTATTAGAGTCAATGATTGTGGTATTAAAATTCAAAAAATTAATGTTGGAAATAAGTATGGCTAACTTAATAAATTATACAAAACTATCATAAAATATAACTTAACCAATAAAACCATCGTTAACCATACAAATCATGTAATTATTGATTTGGTCTCTCTTCGGAAAAGAAAAAGAAAAAAGAAATGGTTGGTTGTTGTGTACCTTGGGACAATTTGGAAAGAAAGAATTGTATTTCATCATTAAACATATCTCTTAAAATGTGAGTTAATTTTGAGAACGAAAAAAATTAATGAGTCGATTTTGTAAATTTCCCAATAAAAAATCAACGGAATTATAAAGTTCTATAAAATAACTATAGTCTCTATAAAGTAAATGGAATTCTTACGAAAAATCATATATCGTTATGTTGACGGCTGATTTCGATCTCAGGGGCAATAAATGAAATATTGCTCCCGGGACAACCATCATTCAATAGTGAATTTGTTCGGTTATGGGGGGAACCAAAAGCAAACTTAGTAAAAGACAGATAAATACGCCAATCGACAAAGAGATTTAACGTGGTTCGGCGGATCAGATCCAACCTACGTCCACGGGCACAGAACGAGTGATACTTTATTACTGAAATATGCTTCTCTGCTCTGTTTTTGTGTTTACAAGTCTGATGGTAATGATATTGATATTCATCCCACTTACTTACACTTTCCCCTTCTATTTATAATAGTGAAGAAATCAGATTCATTTTCCCATAAGGATTCCTAGTTGAAAACTACCTTCACTTCCCATATCCTATTAGGATACTGACTAATCAACCTTTCCCCATGAAAGTAGGATAACTTATCTCCTTACCCCATAAGAATATGATAACTTATCTCCTTACCCCATAAGAATAGGATAACTTATCTCTTTATCCCATAAGAATATGATAACTTATCATCTAGAGCATATCTCGTTATCTGGTCGGTCTTTATGAGGTCGGTCACAATGGTCCTCTGAACTGAGAATGCTGCTATCGGTCACTGATCACCAAGTGCTCGGCCACTTACCGTTGGCATATGCAACATCGAATGGTCGGGTCGGCATTAGTGGTCTCGATCAAGAAGGGAGTTACCCTTTTACCCCTGTCGTACTGCTTAAATATCATAGTGCTTAAAAAACACCATCAACATCTATCCATGAATCCGTCGGTGGTCACTCCAGGAATCGCAGAGAAAAACGCCTTGGCTGCAAATCTGGTCCTTCCTGCCACCTTCATGTGCTCAGTCAACGAGGATCCCGATATCTACCCGTGGAGAAAATGCTTTGCCCTTATGCTGATGACGATCGACTCGGTGGGACGTAACCTGACCCCGAGCTGAGAAGAACATTTGGCTTTGGGGGAATGTCCCCTCCCCAGACCAATAGAGGGCCGACCATGGGAGGGATTCTCCGATCCTATGCCAATGATAAGTCTCTCGGTGGGACGTATCCCACCCCGAGCTGAAGAAAGACTTGGCTCTGAGGGAATATTACATCCCCAGTCCAAAGAAGCCGACTCGGTAGGACGTAACCTTGACCCCGAGCTGAAAGAAAGACTTGGTTATGGGGGAATGTTACATCCCCAGTCTAAAGAAGCCGACTCGGTGGGACGTAACCCGACCCCGAGCTGAAAGAAAGACTTGGCTCTGGGGGAATGTTACATCCCCAGTCCAAAGAAGCCGACTCGGTGGGACGTAACCCGACCCCGAGCTAAAAGAAAGACTTGGCTCTGGGGGAATGTTACATCCCCAGTCCAAAGAATCCAACTCGGTGGGACGTAACCCGACCCCGAGCTGAAAGAAAGACTTGGCTCTGGGGGAATGTTACATCCCCAGTCCAAAGAAGCCGACTCGGTGGGACGTAACCCGACCCCGAGCTAAAAGAAAGACTTGGCTCTGGGGGAATGTTACATCCCCAGTCCAAAGAAGCCGACTCGGTGGGACGTAACCCGACCCCGAGCTGAAAGAAAGACTTGGCTCTGGGGGAATGTTACATCCCCAGTCCAAAGAAGCCGACTCGGTGGGACGTAACCCGACCCCGAGCTGAAAGAAAGACTTGGCTCTGAGGGAATGTTACATCCCCAGTCCAAAGAAGCCGACTCGGTGGGACGTAACCCGACCCTGAGCTGAAAGAAAGACTTGGCTCTGTGGGAATGTTACATCCCCAGTCCAAAGAAGCCGACTCGGTGGGACGTAACCCGACCCCAAGCTGAAAGAAAGACTTGGCTCTGGGGGAATGTTACATCCCCAGTCCAAAGAGACAGACTCGGTGGGACGTAACCCGACCCCGAGCTGAGAGAAACACTTGGCTCTATGGGAATGTTACGTCCCCAGTCCAAAGAGACAGACTCGGTGGGACGTAACCCGACCCCGAGCTGAGAGAAACCATAATGGCCTCCTTGGCGGAGCGAAATCCAGCCCCGAGCTGAATAACCAAGTGGCCTTGGCGAAACGAAATCCAGCCCCAAGCCAAAAGGAAACATCGGTTTCGGTGGTACAAGAACAGACCCGAGCCGGAAAGAAACATCGGTCTCGGCAGTACAAGAGCAGACCCGAGCTGGAAAGAAACATCGGACTCGGCGGTACAAGAGTAGACCCGAGCCAGAAAGAAACATCGGTCTCGGCAGTACAAGAGCAGACCCGAACATGAAAGAAACATCGGTCTCGGCGGTACAAGAGCAGACCCGAGTAGGAAAGAAACATCGGTCTCGGCGGTACAAGAGCAGACCGGAGCCGGAAAGAAACATTGGTCTCGGCGGTACAAGAGCAGACCCGAGCCGAAAAGAAACATCGGTCTCGGCGGTACAAGAGCAGACCCGAGCCGGAAAGAAACATCGGACTCGGTGGTACAAGAGTGGACCCGAGCCGGAAAGAAACATCGGTCTCGGCGGTACAAGCACAGACCCGAGCCGGAAAGAAACATCGGTCTCGGCGGTACAAGAGCAGACCCGAGCCGGAAAGAAACATTAGTCTCGGCGGTACAAGAGCAGACCCGAGCCGGAAAGAAACATTAGTCTCGGCGGTACAAGAGCAGACCGAAGCCGGAAAGAAACATCGGTCTCGGCGGTACAAGAGCAGACAGGAGCCGTAAAACATATATCAACAAAACGGACTCGGCGGTACAAAAGCAGACCCGAGCCGTAAAACAAATATCAAAACAATTGTGTGGGCCATAACAAACAAGCATAATCAAATGTCAGCCTAAAACAGAAGAGGTCTTACTCACATTTTTGGGATCTGTTGCCTTCCGCTTTTTCGCCTCTTCTCCGACTGGCTCCGGCTTCAAGCCCCTCATTATTCGTCTCTTCCATCCTCTCCAGTTTGTCCATCATGGATTTTAGAAGGATTTGATTTTCCTCCATATCTTTCCTAATATTTTCCTCCATCTTCTCCATCCAATCTGCTGTTGAAATCCCTGACGACCGGTGATTTCCATCTTCTGCCATCGTCTTACCACGCGAGCTGCTTTTTGTTGGAGCTTCCCACAGACGGCGCCAACTGTTGACGGCTGATTTCGGTCTCAGGGGCAATAAGGGAAATATTGCTCTCGGGACAACCCTCCCTCAATAGTGAATTTGTTCGGTTATGGGGGGGGGAACCAAAAGCAAACTTAGCAAAAGACAGATAAATACGCCAATCGACAAAGAGATTTAACGTGGTTCGGCGGATCAGATCCAACCTACGTCCACGGGCACAGAACGAGTGATACTTTATTACTGAAATATGCTTCTCTGCTCTGTTTTTGTGTTTACAAGTCTGATGGTAATGATATTGATATTCATCCCACTTACTTACACTTTCCCCTTCTATTTATAATAGTGAAGAAATCAGATTCATTTTCCCATAAGGATTCCTAGTTGAAAACTACCTTCACTTCTCATATCCTATTAGGATACTGACTCATCAACCTTTCCCCATGAAAGTAGGATAACTTATCTCCTTACACCATAAGAATATGATAACTTATCTCTTTATCCCATAAGAATAGGATAACTTATCATCTGAAGCATATCTCGCTATCTGGTCGGTCTTTATGAGGTCGGTCACAATGGTCCTCTGAACTGAGAATGCTGCTATCGATCTGACAATACCTGTCCACCCAGCTTAAGTGGTCGGTCACTGATCACCAAGTGCTCGGCCCCTTACCGTTGGCGTATGCAAAATCGAATGGTCGGGTCGGCATTAGTGGTCTCGATCAAGAAGGGAGTTACCTTTTTACCCATGCCGTACTGCTTAAATATAGTGCTTAAAAAACACCATCAACATGTTAATTCCAATATCAAAAATGATAAACATACTTAAAGTTATACTTAAAGTTTCTACACTTCTCTCACTGTAACTACAGTGAAAGGAATGTAGAAACTGTAGCTACAGTGAGAGAGGTGTAGAAACTTTAAATAAAAATATATGTATGTATATCATTACTCTTCCAATATATACATGCAAGATACACACGCTCATTAATCGGAGTGCACTTACAAAATTGATGAACCCAGACAAGAATCAACAAGACAATTAATCCACTCGATCAAGTACGATACATCGATTTCAGAGACATTTTTTTTAAACTTTGAAAATTTACTGTAAAACCATTCCATTCGAATTTAAACGGAACAGATAAAATCCGCGATTATCTTATATTCTTACAAAAAAATACATATTGTGAACTCGAACACAAGATTTTACAACTAAATCTTAAATATTAAATTTTTTATCAACAACACACATGAAGATCGATTTTAGAGACATGTTAAAACACAAGCCACCAAATAAAAAGGTGTTAGAGCCAGTAATTCTCAGCACATGGTCGCCACATACCTCTGAGCCAAAACAAAATTTATTTATGAATATGTGTCGAAGATTTAGAGTTTCTTATGCATGCAACAAGCAAATACGAACATACATACCAAAACGGTCTATGTTCATTCGTGTTAGTTGGTTATGGTATTTTATAAATGAAAAAAAAAAAATTTGAAGTTTTTTTCTTTTTTATTGTAACAAGGATTAATTTTTTCTTAGGTTAAAATTTGTAATTTTAGTCTAAACTTAGGGCATAGCAGGTTATCTTACTCCTTATTAGGGGTGATAATTTGGGTTAGGATTCGTTTATTCGTTCGATTCGATTTATTTTAAAGCGAATACGAGTTTGAAAAAATGAGTTCGTTTAATAAATGAGTCAATTTGATTCTTTTCGTTTATTAAACGAATTGAATACGAATTTAAGCTTATTGATTCATTTATTCATTTTTATTATTTTCTTTTACTAGTTATTGTTATTTTTCAATTAAGATTCGAGAAATTATGTCTGATTATCATAGAAAAAATAATAGTGTCGATATTTGATGAACTATTTTTAGTAATATATTAATTTCATATTTCATATTTCATATGTTTATATTTATGAAGAATTAATATAATAAATTATGTTATTAAATAATATCATGACTAAACGAATATTCGTATTCGATTCGTTTAATAAACGAATCGTATACGAATCAAGATATTAGGATTCGTTTAATAAACGAATCGAATACGAATTCACCTTCATTTAGGATTCAATACAAATTTGATTTGTTAATTTGTTTTGTCATCTCTACCCCTCATCGAACACCAACACGTATACAAAGAATCTTTTTATGTGTAAACAATTCAGTGCATGTGCAGCCATGCGAGCACTTGATGCCAATTTGGCATGCAAAAGAATCAAAAAAAGCTTAAACCAAGCCATTCGCCACGTCTCAAACCGTAGTTCATTTGGTTCACTATAATACCAGCCCGCTCTAGCACATCTCTTCATCACAGCAAAGTTCAAAACACTTCAGTTTCTCAAAATGGTTTCTTCTTCTTTGCTCTGTTTTGGCCTTGGCTTTCTCGTTCTCTTTCACTCCTGCTCTGCTGCTCAAATAGAGCAGGTAACAGACACAACATCTCAGCGGCAACGACAATACCAGCAACGGTTCCAAACGCAGTGTAATATCCAAACCTCCAGGCACTTGAGCCCCAACACCGCATTGAATCAGAGGCTGGCGTCACTGAGTTCTGGGACCAGAATAACGAACAACTACAATGCGCTAATGTTGCCGTGTTTCGTCACCGCATCCAACAGAGAGGCCTCCTTGTGCCCTCATACACCAACACTGCTGAGCTTTTCTATGTTGTTCAAGGCAAGCTCAAGCACGCACGCTATATTAAAAATTTGGATGCCCAATTTTAATTTCGCTTGACTTGTATGCATATTGAAATGTGATTTTGTTATATGATACTATTGAAGGTAGGGGCATTCATGGAGCTGTATTCCCCGGATGTCCTGAGACGTACCAAGATCAGCAGCAGCAGCAGTCGCATCAGAGTGAAGGTAGTAGATCTCAAGATCAACACCAAAAGGTCAGACAATTACGGGAGGGTGATATCGTTGCAATGCCTACTGGATCGGCTCACTGGATCTATAACAATGGCCAGTCCCAGCTTGTTTTGGTCGCACTCGTCGACGTTGGCAATTCTGATAACCAGCTTGATCAGTACTTGAGGGTATTTTTTAAAAAAAAAACATTCTACTTATTATATACAATTTTAATATTGTGATTATTCATTTGATGTTTTTGTTGCTAGAAATTTTACATCGGTGGCAACCCACAACAAGAACTCCAAGGCTACAGTCAAAGCCAAGGCAGCAGATCATATCAGGGAAGCCAAGGCGAAGGCGGCAGCAGAAGATCATCAGGCGGCAATATCTTCAACGGATTTGATGAAAGGCTGTTGGCTGATGCTTTCAACGTTAACCCAGAAATAATCAGAAGACTGCAAAAGCCACAGTTGCCGAGGGGTATTATTGTCAGAGTCGAGGAAGAGCTTGAAGTACTGAGGCCTCAAAGAGGTGACAAGAACAAGAACAAGAATTCAGAGGAAGGGATAATGGCTTAGAGGAAACTTACTGTACAATCAAGCTCAAACACAACATCAATAACCCATCGGATGCTGACGTGTACAACCCCCGAGGTGGACGCATCAGCACCGTCAACAGCTTCAACCTTCCTGTCCTTCGATGGATCCAGCTTAGTGCTGAGAAAGGAAACCTTTACCAGGTTAGGAAAAAAAAGACTAAGAGATGCTATATCTATATCAACAGCAGTAATATATGAACCGAAGGTGGCAGAATAGTGACTAAACTAATCATAAAATATATTTATTATGTTATTCTATGGTTAGTTTTAGTCGTCTTTTTAGTTAGTTTATCATTTTCCGTATATCAAGGGATACAAATATAATTTTGCATGCAGAATGCTCAACTGGCACCACACTGGAACCTAAATAGCCACAGCGTAGTCTACGTAACAAGGGGAAGCGGCAGGGTGCAAATCGTATCAGAGAATGGGAACAATGTATATGACGGCCAAATCAAGGAGGGTCAGCTGATAGTTGTACCACAGGGCTACGCCGTGTTGAAGAAGGCAAGCAACCAGGGATTAGAGTGGATATCATTCAAGACAAACGACAACGCCGAGACAAGCCAGCTCGCCGGACGGAATTCGGTTATCAGAGCGCTTCCGGTGGGCGTTATCCAGAACTCGTTCCAAGTTTCAAGGGAGGATGCTCAGAAGTTGAAGTACAATAGGCAGGAGCTGACTGTGTTTTTCTCCAGGGTCTAGGTCACAGTCACAATAATTAATTGTGTAATAAAATAAATAAGGATTAAAAAAATAATGATGCTGTATGGAATAAAGTCCTTGTGGGCATAAAGTCTACTACTGCGGGAGTATGTAATGTACTTATGTTTTTTTTCGGCTGAAATAAAAGTAATGTTTGAATATCTCTATCAAATGAAACCTTTCTTTATAAGTGAACCTAGCCAATAAATTATTTCACAACTATCTTATATATATATTTATATATATTTTGAATAAACGACTTCGACAATTTGTAAAGCATCAAGACAAACATTACATTCCAATTACACACAAGAAATTGTCAAAATTATATGTGCTTAATTGAACTCATCGAGAATGATATATTAATAAATAAAAATAATAAAAATTATATGTTATAAGAAAGGAACAAAGGCCAAGCCTTAAAGGAAATAAAAATCTTATTCAGTTAGGGATGGTAATTTAGCTGCGGCCCGATCCGGTCGGGGCTAATTTGCAAGTCAACTCCAAAACCGAATAAATGATCAGCGGTCTCACAATAATAATAAAAATCGCATAAGCTACAAAACAAACCAGTGATGATGCGTTTAGTTTGAACATTATCATCAATGGGCAGTCGATTGAGCAGAAGACGCCAGGTGAAGCACGAATGCTTAGGAGAAATATAAGATTATCATATATTGGAGAACTGGTAGTCAAGAGCATGAGGGGTTCTAATATGATTATAGTATTATTTCAGTGATAAGTTCTCAGTTTTAAAGTCAATCCAAATGATCATGTCTATCCCACCAGAAGGAGGTAGAACTAAGTCAGCGGCACCATTATAAACCGCAAACATTTGGAAAAATCCCTAACTGAACCATTCAAAATGACGTCCACCACATGATCAGTAGAGAGATTGAGCCTGTCAAACTGATGATGCTAAAGAATAGGGGCTATCCAGTCATTTATCATACTAAAAGTTCACCTTCGACCCGTCACCAATGATCTATTTGTGACCATTCACAAAAATATCTAGAAGAGAGCGATAACCATATCATAGGAGCAACCAAAAGGCTTGATGTTGTTGTGAAAATTGTAACGAGTAAAAAGGGAAGCAGAATAAGAAGTATTACTCTGGTGGATATCCCATAAGCTTTTAAGAAGACAACTTCAATTCATAGTGTCAATGCGCATTAAACCCAACCCACCTTCATATTTTGGACGAAGAATTATATTCCAACTAATTAAAGCCATTTTATGTGTTTAATAGTCCAATGTAAAAACAAAGTTTCTATTCTGAGCTTAAAGCTGATTGAGCAAGAATTTTGGCCAAGCATAGATCATAAAGTCGTGCACAAAAGTACTTTGCAATACTAAACGAACCAACTCAACTCTCCTCGCTAAAGATGGCATTTTACCCATCCATCTTTCAAAGTTTGGCATTTACCTTATCAACAAGAATCTGAAAGTGTTGTACTCCGGGGAATACCTTTAAAGATATATAGGAACCTCAAAGAAAAAGAAGTATCACAACCAAAATACCAATGATGTTCTCAATCATATCCTTATGAGAATCTGCTGATTTACCAAGGTAGAAGCTATTTTTATTAGAATTTACATTCTGACTAGAAACAACAGCATAATCAGCTAAAAAACGCTTAATAGAAGAAAGAGAGCCAACATCACATTTACAAAAAATAATAACATCATCTGCATAAAGGACTTGCGAAGGAGAAGTGAAACCCTTAGGGGTCAGAGAAAGCAACTCTTGAGAAGTCAAACTAGCCATGCCTTTGCTAAGGACCTCTCCGGCCAAACATAAAAAGGAAGGAGAGAAAATGGATAACCCTCACGGACTCCTCTACTAGGAAAAAGAAAAGAAAACAAACAATAACTATCTTATATAATACAAAGAAAATCATATTAATCTTATCGTGATTCAAATAAAAATCACAGAATAACAACCTCCCTTAGATTTAGTCCCAAAAAAAAAAGATTTAGTAAGTTGTTCATTTATGTTTTCATGTCTTTAAACTTCAAAATCAAAACACAACTTCAAATATTTTGTTTGTTTATGTAAATCATGGAGGAATAATTTTTTGGATTCGGTATTAAATTGAATTTTATACTGATCAGTAGTTATTAAATAATAATTTATATATAATTGAATTTTAATAGTAAATTACTATTAACGGTTATAGAACATTATGAAAAACTTAATACTGTTAAGCATTATATCATAATTCTTTTAATTTACCAATAATTTTTTTCTTACTTTAATGGATAGTTTATTTTATAGGAGAGTTTAGTCGGTTTAATTCTTAAAGTGAAAGTAAGAGTTCACACATCTTAAAAGTTACATCTAATTTGAGATTTTGATAGGATTAACGTGCAATATATAAAGGAGATTTAGATCTTCCTTAAAAAAAAATAGTTTTTTTCTTACTCTCATTGTTTGCTATTAGAATTCTTTGTAAAAAATTAAAAATAATTATTTATTTGGTGAGAAAATGATTCGTAAAGTGAGAGAAATAGAAGAACAATGAGTGAAAATTGATAGAGAACTTTTCAGAATTTATTGAAAAATATCATTACAATTTACAAATGATATTGAAAAATATCATAACAATTTACAAATATCATTAAGAACGTTCGGAAGACTCTTGCTGACATGGCATTAATATTATAAAGACGCTGCTGGTTTGCGGACTCAGATTCAGAATCTAGCTTCAGCATCATACGCTGACTAGTAGCCGACTTTGACCATCTGATTTAGAACGTTAGCAGCAGTGTTTGATTATCTGATTCTCAGAATGTAAGCAGCAGACTCTGACCATCTGCTGTTATAGACTCTAACATCTCATTTCAAGCTCAAGATCGTGGAACAAAATTGAACTTAGCTATGAAGTATACAAATGGTCTGAGGCAAGAGGTCAGTAAATTGATCTTCACTAGTAACATGATTCGCTTGAAGGTGATTATTAGCAATATGATCTCGACCAAAATGCAAGTCCAACTCAATATGCTTTGTGCAAGAATGGTATTTAGGGTTACTACTTTACACTCTTATTATCACAATAGAGCAAAGTCATGCCTAAAATAGCCACACGATGCTCCTAAAATAAGTATGTGATCCAAAGCACTTATGATGTACAAAGAGCTAAAGCTCTATATTTTGATTCGGCAGTGAACCGAAAGACAATATGTTGCTTCTTGGAGGACCATGAAATCAAGTTAATGCCCAAGTAAATAAAAAAGCCTCCAACTGACTTTCGATCATCAAGATCAGCTCCCCAATCTGCATCTCTATAAGCCGATAAATAAAGTGAGCCATGCCTTGTGAAGTGAGGACCATAATCAGAGGTAATTTGAAGATACCGAATTACCCTTTTGCAAGCTTACCTATGAAGAGTAATTGGAGTTGAAAGAAATTGACTAAGCTTATTAACTGTGAAAGCTATTTCAAGCGATGTGAGAAGTAGATATTAAAGAGATCCTACAATACTCCTACATAGAAATGGTGTCTCAAAGGGATATCTTTTATCTTTGAGAAGCTTTTCAGTGGTGCTCATATGAGTGGAAATGAATTTACAATCAATCATATTTCCTTTTTTCAGAATATCACCAATATACTTGGTTTGGGATAAATGCAGACCATCAACACATGGTGTAACTTCCAAACTAAGGAAATAATGAAAATCCCCCAAATCCTTTAAAGCATAAGTTGAACCCAACTTGTTAATAACTTGACCAATAAGTGTAGAATTAGATCATGTTATTAAAATATCAACCATATAGATCAACACAAGCGTAACATCAACTCCTGTATATTAAATGAAGAGAGATGTGTCTGCCTTGGATGCATTAAAATTCCATTGAAGCAGTGACCTTTTGAGGCTATCACCCATGCCCTTAGAGCTTGGTTAAGCCCATACAATGCCTTGTTCAATTTACATACATAGTTGGGATGGCTTGAATCAATGAACCCCTCAGGTTGAGACATAAACACATATTCAATAAGCACTCCATTGAAAAAGATATTATTAACATCAAGTTGATGTATAGACCATCCTCTCATAACTGTCAAGCTTAAGATAATCTGAATGGTACATGGTTTAACAACTGGACTAAATGTCTCATAATAATCCACTCCATAGGTTTTATGAAATTCTTTCTCAACCAATAGGCATTGTGTTTAGCAATTGTTCTATCAGGATTGTACTTCACTCGAAACACCCATTTATTTCCAATAATCTTATTTGAAGAATGATGAGGTATTAATGTCCATGTATGATTTCATTGTAAAGCATCAAATTCTTCTTTCATGGTTGTATGTCATGTGGAATTAGCCAAGATAACTTTCACACTTGTTGGTTCAATACTTTGATTTATGGATAGATATGAATGGGGATTAAGGGTAAAGGTATTATAGGTGAGTAGAGATGAGTTATGATAGAGATAACTGACATAATCAGACTCTAAAGAAGATGTAGGTGAGTGTTCAGTGTAGTCTTTAGGAGGTAACATACTTGATTTGGCTATGGTTTCTCTTTGGAGAGGTGGAGGTGAAGGAGGATTGGAAGAAAAAGAAGACAATGGAGAGTAATGATTAAAGTTGTTTTGTCGAGATGAATGTTCAGAATCTGAGGGTGAATGCTCAGAGGTTGAAGGTAAATTTTCAGAATATGAGGATGAATATTCAGTGTAACACCCCTTATTTACTTTTCCCATATTATAATTTAAAAATTATGGTGTGTTGGAAATTTAAGGACTTAATTATTGGATTTGCAAAGTTAGATTTGAAAGTGATAAAAGGGATAAGTATAGGGAGGCAATTGATAATTGTCTTGTAGTATATAAAAAAAGGGAAAACCAAATGCATTCATTTCATTCTTTTCCAGCAGCCGTTCGTGAGAGAGAAGAAAATAAGTGAGAGAGAAAAAAAAAGAGGAATTTGGCCCCGATCCGTCCTATTCGGAGTCGTTCTCGATCGATGTCGTTGAAAGAAAATGTAGATCTCGACAAGGGGATCATTTTGACAGTGGTTTCATCTCGGAAACTCTATATTTTCATAGATATTTTGGTAAGGAAATTTTTATGTTTTTCTTGATTTCCCTTTGATCCGAAACTCCGATTGACAAACCGTCAGCGGCATTGGAACTGAGAGGGGGAGACGAAGATTCAGCCACCGGAAAATCCAAATTCTGGTCGGCGTGTGGCACTCACGATAGCCCTGCGCAATGGCGCGTGAGGCCCACGCGCAGCCAGGAAAGGAGGCGCGTGGCTCCCACGCGCCGGGCAGAATGTTGCTACCGACTTTGTGAGTCTTCCACCGTGATTTCCCAATCATTTTGAGTAGTAACGGACCTTCGAATCTTGATTTTCATATAATTTATCGTTATATTCGGTTTATGCATGTTATGTGTTTCGAAACGTAAATAACTTTAAAGTATGATTAATTCACATGCTTAGACCATATAAATGATTTGCCTTGTGGTTGGAAGTGAATGACAAATTTAATCGGAGAATATGGTCGAGTAAGATAGTGTTTGGAAATTATTGTGAGCCCGAGATTTGGGTTAGTGATGTTGAATTGAATTGTGGATGTGTATGTTGGGAATAGAATTTGAATGTAAGTTGATGATTATGGATTGTATAATGAAAGCTCGTATTATAGATGGAACTTTGTCGAAATTTTGTTAGAATTTCGAGAGCAATTGAGTCATGTTTCTTGCATTTTCTTTCATCTATTCTAGTTAGGATTAAGTTCCTTATCGTAAATTCTTTTGTCCCTTTAGGTGATCGTGATACCATAAGCGGCGATGGTCAAGTCCGTACTTGTAGGATAACAGATGTCGGCCAACCTTTTAGGGCACCTCCAGTTGACGAGGAGGTTAATTCTTATGTCAGGGAACCCTTTGAAGGGAACCTTATTCCTATTGTAGGAGATTCGCTAGCCTCAGTTTTCGGAGATAGTACCCCACTTCATCATCCTCCTAGTAATGATGTTCCTCTAGCCTCTACAGCACCTCAGGGAAATATTCCAGCACCTCCACAGCATCTTCCACCTCCTCCAGTGTATATGGGTTATCCTACACCTCCCCCGGGTTTATATCTCCACCTTATTATGGTCCTCCACCAGCAGGTGCTCCTCTGAATATTCCTCCTGGTGCTTACACTTATCTGTATTACTACCCTCCAGCATGGGGTCATGGTCCAGCTCAGGTACCTTCTATAGTAAATGAATATAATATTGCTAAAAGAGTGAAAGAAAATGGAGATGTTGAGTTTGATGGAAAGAAGGATCCCATAGTAGCTGGGAATTTCTTAGACAAAGTTCAGAAGGCTTTTGAGCTGATGAGATTGACTGATGAACAGAAATGCCACCATGTGTATCGACTTTTGACTAAGCAGGCTGATAAATGGTGGAAGAGTGTAAGAGGTAAATTCTCAGAGGCTAATGTGTTGACTTGGGAGAAGTTCAAGAGGGAATTCAAGGGTAATTATATAAATTCTGCTTTTATGGATGAGAAGATTAAGGAATTCTACAGGTTGACTCAGGGTAACTGCACTGTAGATCAGTATGACACTCTCTTCCATGAGTTGGTGCAGTTTGTTCCATATTTGAAGGACCATGAACATGGCAAGATTGATCATTTTCTTCACGGTCTGAATGTAGAATTGAGATCTAGGATCAGATTGTTTCCTATGAACAGTTTGACAGAGATGACGAATTTTGCTAGAAAATTAGAGTTTACATAAAGAGAATGGCAAGATGGGCTAGATTATCAGATGAGGAAGAGAAATAGGAAGCATCGATCCTTTGGAGAAGGAAGTCAGAGTAAGAAAGATGGTGACTCAAGACACAGTGGTAGCTATCAGATGAGTTCTGGAAAACCGCAGAAACAAAGTAGATCTACAGTTAGTCAGAGTTCAGTGAGAGTTCCACCTATTGGAACTCCTAGTGGTCAGCAAAGCCAAGCTCGGGATATAAGATTTCCATCATGTGCTACTTGTGGGAAGAATCATTATAGGGAGTGCAGATTGGGTACAAAAGGTTGCTTTTTGTGCGGAGAAGTGGGCCACATGAAGAGAGA
Organism: Zanthoxylum bungeanum; assembly: GCA_019454045.1. Classification (NCBI taxonomy): domain Eukaryota; kingdom Viridiplantae; phylum Streptophyta; class Magnoliopsida; order Sapindales; family Rutaceae; genus Zanthoxylum; species Zanthoxylum bungeanum. The sequence continues at coordinate 154,495 of SKCR01007849.1, read as the reverse complement.
TTGCCCTAACGTTAATGATAACAGTGGACCGATTCAGAAGACAGCTATCCCTCCAGCTTAGAATTCCAGAGGCAATTATGGTCAGAGTGGGGTCCGTGTTCAAAATTCTGGAACTCACACAGATTCAGGTGCACAAAGTAGTGCTGCTCCAAGTGGTCAGACTAGCAGACCTAGAGCCCAAGATAGATTATTCTCTATGATGCAGCAAGAAGCTTTGGCAGTGCCAGAGGTTATCACTGGTATGATGTCTATCTTTGGTCGAAATGCCTGAATACTTATTGATCCTGGCACTACACATTCTTTTGTTTCGAAATCATTTGCATTGCATGCCGATAAGGAAGGAAGTGAGCTAGATTGTGAGTTAGTTGTTGCTACTCCTGTCGGATATTCCATTATTGCTAAGCAAGTTTATAAAGGATGTGTAATCCATGTTGGTGAGCATGAGTTGTTAGCAGATTTGATTTGCCTGGAGATACATGATTTCGATGTCATTTTGGGTATGGACTGGTTATCCTATCATCGTGCAACAATGAATTATCATGAGAAAGTTGTGGAGTTTGAAGGTCCATATGGGCAAACAATTTCATTTAGAGGGGAGAGACGATTTGTTTCCTCCTATGTGATATCTATAATACGAGCCAATAAGTTGTTGAGGAAAGGTTGCTATGTCTATTTAGCTCACGTAGTAGATACTAGTAAGGGTATATCAAAATTTCATGAGATTTCTATTGTGAGAGATTTTGCTGATGTATTTCCAGATGAACTACTTGGTTTACCACCGAACAGGGAAGTTGATTTCAGCATCAATGTAATTCCTAGTACAACCCCTATATCCATTGCTCCTTACAGGATGGCTCATGTAGAGTTGAAGGTACAATTGTAAGAATTGCTAGATAAAGGCTTCATAAAGCCTAGTTGTTCATCATGGGGTGCATCGGTGTTATTCGTGAAGAAGAAAGATGGTTCTATGAGATTGTGTATCAATTATCGACAGTTGAATTGGGTTACCATTCGCAAAAAGTATCATTTGCCTCGAATTGATGATCTTTTTGATCAATTACGGGGAGTCAAGGTATTTTCCAAGATAGACTTGAGATCCGGGTACCATCATTTAAAAGTGAAGGAAGCAGATATACCTAAGGCGGCTTTAGAACCCGTTATGGACATTATGAGTTCTTAGTAATGCCATTCGGGTTAACTAATGCACCAGCTGTTTTTATGGACTTGATGAATCGGGTATTCAGACATTATCTGGATAAGTTTTTCATTATGTTTATTGACGATAACTTGGTGTATTCTAGTAGCGAAGATGAGCGCAAAGAACATCTAAAAATGGTTTTACAGGCTCTGAAAGAGAAGCAGTTGTATGTCAAGTTTAACAAGTGTGAGTTTTGGCTTGACAGAATTGTATTCTTAGGCCATGTCATTTCTGTAGATGGAATTTTAGTAGATCCCAATAAGATAAAAGCAATAGTTAATTGGGAACCTCATATCAATGCAACCGAGATAAGGAGTTTCTTGGGATTAGTCGGTTATTACCGATGTTTTATTCTGGGATTCTCCATCATTGCATAACCATTGACGAAACCTTTGAAGAAGAATGCAAAATCTGAGTGGACTAATGAGTGTCAGCAACACTTTGATAAGCTTAAGGAGTATTTGACAACTGCTTCAGTGCTTACTCTTCCATCAGGCAGTGGTGGATATTTGGTGCACAGTGATGCCTCGAGAAAAAGTTTAGGTTGTGTGTTGATGCAGCATGGGAAGGTGGTATCTTGTGCTTCTCAGCAACTTAGGCCTCATGAATTGAATTATCATACTAATGACTTGGAGTTAGCTATAATAGTGTTTGCACTGAAGATTTAGAGGCATTACTTAAATGGAGAAAAATGTCAGATCTTCACGGATCACAAGAGTCTTAAGTATTTACTCACCCAAAAGAAGTTGAATATAAGACAGAGACGATGGATCGAGTTATTGAAAGATTATGATTGTACTATCGACTATCATCCGGGAGAGGCTAATGTAGTAGCAGATGCTCTTAGTAGGAAGTCCTCGGGTATTTTAGCTCATATAGAAGTCCTACAGTTGCAATTGCTAGTGGAACTCATATATTTAAAAGTTGACTTATCAGTTGGTGATTCATGATCTCTATTAGCAACTCTTAAAGTCAGACCTATATTAGTGGAGAGAGTTAGGGAAGCTCAGACTCATGAGGCTCATTTGATAAAAATCATCGATGAAGTGAAAAAGGAAGAACGTTTAGATTTCTCGCTTAGGGATGATGGTATATTGATGCATGGAGATAGATTATGTGTACCTGAAGTTGAGAGCTTGAAGAGAGAGATCATGGAAGAATCTCATTGTTCTGCTTATTCTATGCATCCAGACATTACTAAGATGTATAGAACTCTTAAAGAGAACTATTGGTGGAAAGGTATGAATAAGGAGATAGCGGAATTTGTATCGAAGTGCTTAGTGTGTTAGCAGATAAAAGCAGAGCACCAGTATCCTGCGAGTACTTTGCAATCGCTTCCTATTCCTGAGTGGAAGTGGGAACACATCATTATGGAGCCTCGTACGAAGAAATGACATGATTCAGTATCGATGATTGTTGATAGATTGACTAAATCAGCTCATTTTCTACCTTTCAGGGTAGATTATTCTCTGAACAAGTTAGCAGAGCTCCCTATTGATGAGATAGTGAGACTTAATGAGCTCTGGTGTCTGACCGGCATTTTCACACGCGTATAACGCAAGCGCACGTATCGTTCAAGTAGTATAAAAAGTATCGATCCCACGAGGACTTAATACCTAAGCTATTAATTTTATGAGGCCAAATGATTACTAGTATCTAACAGATTGATTGATTGACTGGGCAGTGACTTAAGAATTAAAAATTAAAACAAGTAAATAAAATGGCGTGAAAGTAGATTAAGGAAAATTCAAATTTATAAAACTATCCAGGGTTGTGATTTCTTCCAATATCTAATTAAAGATGAAATGGTTATTTCATGTTTGTATAATATATTGATTTACTAACCTGAAACACAAAATTATAAAAAATCCTCTGTCGATGGTTAGATGCAAATACCCAGTATAACCCAATTGAACTATATGTCTATGTCAACCAAATTACCTGGATTCATTAAGATTAAGTTCCAATTGTGGTTACCCACGTCCGACAGGTATATGTCTATCCTGTAAGGAAATCTATTAAAGGGTTATTTATCCTTAAGGAAGATCGTGGGCTATTAAGTCCAAGGCTAAAACCTAAAATTCATTTGTCAAGTTTTTCTTAGATTTACCAGATCAATCTTATTAGTGGCCATTTAACAAGATGCATTAAGCTTAAGACTTAATAAGTAAACCTTTAAATTACCCAAACTATCAAATAACCCCTTATAAACTGGTGATATTAGAATTCATCACAACCCTAGATAATGGGCTTAGCTACGACACATATTTACAACTAGTAAAAACTTAAATAAAATAAAAGACATAAAGTAAAATGCTGGAAAGTAAATAAAGAAAATTACAATAAAAGAAAATACTAGGGCTAGATGATCCACTTTTATCACTACTATTTTAGATATCTCTCTTAATATAATATAATAACTTGTGTGATATTACCAACCAGCCATATAGGCGGTAACCTGATTAAGTCAAATTAAGTCCGACCGACCATAAAGGTGGTATCATTATTTATCCACAAACCAACCATATAGGCGGTAATTACCAACCGACCAACCAGGCGGTATCCATGCTTAGTCAGGTTAAAACCAGTTTATAATTAATTACCAATCGACCAATATAGTGGTATCATTGTTAAGTCAAGTTTTAAATAGTTTTTATATTATAATTAAGGGAGATTAATCTAAATAGCAGTAATAAAAGTTTTACCTTTTACACTAGCAGGGGGAAGTTACCTCCTCAGTGTTGAATAGTAAAAACTGAAAAAGTAAAGAAAGCAAATTACTATTACAAAAAGTAAATAAAATTAATTACAAAACTGAAATTTAAAACAAACTAGATACAAACTTCTTATTTACTCAGAGAATTACAGAGAGGAAGGTACATCTGAAACTGAAATTTCGAGCTGAATTTATAGGGGCGATAGGTGCCACGCGTCACGACGCGAACTCCTTGCGCGTCGCGTTTTCCGGCTCCAAATGCGGCGTATTTTCCGGATCGGCTGACACGTGGCAAGGCGACTGGGAGCTGAATGATTGTACTGACATGGCGATGATGTGGCAATGACATGGCGACACGTGGCGATATGGATTGTCGATACCATAGGATTACGACACGTGTCACGCAATGATTGGCTGACGATGATATGGCGATGAAGTGGCACATTGACTTGGCATGTTGCTGATGTGGACGCCTACGTGGACGACACATGGACGACACGCGGCGATGGTGATTGTCGGCACCATAGGATGATGACATGTGGCACGGTGCACGTTAATAGATCTCCTCTGATGTTGACACGTGGCAGACGTACGTTAGCATCCGGCGCATGTTAGCAGACTTCTCACATTTGACACGTGGCACGACGTATTTTAGCATGAAGTGGCGCAAGTTAGCACAAGTCGGCGCACGTTAGGCGTCGCGATGCGTTGAGCGCGTCGTGATGCGTAAAATGACATTTTTTCCCTTTGTTCTGCTTTTCACTGTTTTGGCTCCAAATCACCTCCAAAATGTCCTGAAACTTTATTTATCTACAAAATAACACAAAACATATCAAAATATTCACAAAACTCAAGAAACTATACAAAATAGTAGGTCAAATGAGTGGGAAATAATGATACATTTACCACTCATCACACCCCCAAACCTAACATTTTGTTAGTCCTCAAGCAAAACACAAAATAAAATAACATAAACATCTTTAAAATAAAAATTAAGCTAAGCCACTTTCGTAGGGATCACGGTTGCATTTAGCGTATGCAACAAGCCTTTAAACCCCTATGTATCCCTAGTGGACGAGTTGTAGTCTCGTGAGGGCTTACAGTAACGATACCCCTAAATATTTTACAAGTAGTGGAAATAATGTGTAAGAGTGAGTTTATGGACGAAAGTCCTAAAAATACACTGGATTACTTAGAACACATAACAGAGAATGCACAATATTGGGACACAGTTAGCACTTATGAGTCGTCTGTAAAACCACGGTCATCTAGTATAGACATGTTTAAACTTAGAAAATACCATGATATTTCTGCTAAATATATATCTCTAGTTAAAAAAGTTGAGGCGTTAGAAATGAGGAAAAATGATCATGTCAAGTCAATTCATGAAGTTACATGTCATATCTGTAATTTAAATAAACATGTCACACAAATTTGCCCAACCTTGTCAGCCTTGCAGAAATGTCTCTATGACCAAGTCAGTTCTATAAACACCTTCAAGAGATCAAATCCAAACCCATACTCCCAAACCTACAATTCTAGTTGGAGAAACTATCCAAACATCAATTAGAGGAATGATAACCAAACACAACCATCGCAACAACCTCCCCAAGTATACCAGACTTTTCAAAATTCTCAGAACTATACACCATATGTCCCACCACCTCGGAAAACCCTTGAGGATAACTTGCATGCATTCATTGAGAACAGGAAACCATCAATAACCAAAATGTGCAAACATTGAATTATCTTAAAGATACTTTTGCCAAAATCACATCTGCATTGACCATTCATGAGAAAGAAAAGCTTCATGCATAACCACAGCCAAATCCTAAGAGTAATCAAAACCCTCACGAGGGTAGTTCTGGTAGTCTGCACTTAGACCAAGTCAAATCTATTATTACTCTTCGGAGTGGTAAGGTCATCCAAAGACTCACACTGGATCTCGTGAAGTTGAAAAAGAGTCAGCTTCAAAGGGTAAGGAAATGGTTGATGAACCATTACCTATCGTTGATAATAATAATTTTTCACATGCACCTCCATTTCCTCAAGCATTGAAAACAAAGAAATTGAACCATTATGAAATATTCAAACAGGTGAAGGTCAATATTCCTTTGTTAGATGTCATCAAACAGATGCCATCTTATGCCAAATTTCTGGAAGACTTATGCACCTTTAAAAGAAGACATCATGTAAAAAAGAAAGCTTTCTAACCAAACAGGTAAGTTCCATTCCCTCAACCAATAATGCTTTAAAATACAAAGTGATAAGTGTGGTTTATATTCATGCATTCTTAGCTTACTATTTTGTTAAGTTTCATGTCATTTAATGTCTTTTGTAGTTTCTTTTATGTTTTATTTGTAGGAAGCATTAGGACACGAATCTTGGGGAAAATTGACTTGTTTAGGGACATTACGGACGCACCAGAAGTACGCGGGAAGAGCGAAAAATGAAGACCACCACGTCCTGAATTTTTGTCCTGGCGTCGCGACGCCGCTTCAACTTGCACACATAGTAAAAGGCCTAGAGTTTGGCACCGCGGAGCTGTGTAGATCTCAAAATCACTAATTTTTAGGGTTTTACATGCATAAGGACTCCAAGACTTTTCTATAAATATATAGGCTCATCCAAAATCCAAAAGAGGAAGCTAATACAGAACGCAAGACACAAAAAACATATTTTAGAGAGATGCAAGGAGGAGGATTGAAGAGTGACAAGAGGAGAAGAAGGCGGTGACATCCGAAGACGAAGATATTCAATTCAGATTTTATAATTTAGTTTCTTTCTTTAAACTATAATGATTTCTATTAGATTTATGACCATGTTTTCATTGTTATTATCTTTAGTAATGAACTAACTCCTTAATTCTAGAGGATGATGTAGCCAATGTTTGAACCTATGTATTATTTGCCAATTCGATTATTATAAAGTTTAATTAGTTTATTTATATTCTCTTGTGTTTAATGCTTCTTGTTTGTTGGCCTCAAATTCAGATGATGAATGTTTAGAACTGTCGCTCGGGAGAGAGAGATTTTGAATAGGATCTGGAGAATATAACCTAAGATATTTATAGAGTTCGGGAGAATCTATAGTTCCTTTAAAGTCGTTAACACAGAATCACAGAACGTAATGAATTGTTAATTACTAGACTTTTGTAGGGATATCGAAGTCGGTAACTAATAATCTTTTCACTATTGCTCGGGAGATGGAGTGGAATACTCTAGGATTCTTGGCTTATAAACAATGCAACTGAATAATAATTTATTGACATAACAAATACAAGGGGATAGCTAGGTGAAATCAGACTCTATAATGTCTCATATCTTGGATTATCTTCATTAGACGTTTTGATATCTCGTTTATTTAGTTTTTAGTTTTAATATTAGTTTAATCCTAATTAGTTACTTTCTAAATAAAGTTAGGTTTACTAATTATAGTACTTAGTATGAGTTGAACACAATCCATGTGGGTTCGACACTTTTTCACTAATCTTTACTAAAACTTGACACCGTACACTTGCAGTATGATATAAAATATCACGACACAAAGACCCTTGTTGTCCAACTATTGCATGTATTATTGGAAATCATAAAATTGAACATGCATTGCTTGATTTTGGAGTGTCAATTTGCTTACATTTTCGGTTTAATAACAACTTAGTATTGGCGAGTTAAAACCAACTTTAACTATTATTTTACTAGCCGATAGATCATTCAAGGTACCAAAAAGAATTATGGAAGACGTGTTATTACAAGTCGATAAATTCATATATCTTATGGATTTTATTATCTTGGAAACATAACCTATAGCGGACATCTATAAGTCAATTCCTATAATACTTGGTTGTCTATTTTTAGCAACAGCTAATGCTTTAATTAATTGCAAAAATGAATTATGAATCTATCCTTTGATAATATGATGTTGGAGCTTAATGTTTTTAACATGTGCAAATAAACATACGATGAAGACAATGAAAATGAGAGCATGAAACTAATTGAACTAATTTTGGAAGAACATATTCAGGGAGTCTATTTGATCCTATGAAAATTTGTACATCTAATTTTCTTTAATCAAGTACGAAATTAGATTTTGATATTCCTGACGATTTTTTACTTGATACTACACAGGTACTATAAGAAGATGGAGAGAAACAAAATTTTGAGGAACTAAGAACACTTGAAGAAGAAAAACATTAGGAAACACCCAAATTGAAATTGAAGACTTTGCCAGAAAGATTGAAGTATGCATTTCTTGGAGTTTAACAAACTTACCCAGTGGTAATTTCTGCCTCTTTCACATGTGATCAAGAATGTAAGTTGTTAAATATATTGAGAGAACATAAACTGACAATTGGATGGACTTTAAAAGATATAAAAGACATTAATCCTTTGATTTGCACACACATAATACATTTAGAAGATAATGCCAGAACATATCGTCAACCCCAAAGAAGATTAAACCATCACATGAAATAAGTGGTAAAAACAGAAGTCCTTAAACTTCTTGATGTTGACATTATCTACCATATCTCCGATTGTAAATGAGTAAGTCCTACACAAGTTGAGCCAAAAAAGTCTAGAATAACTGTCGTAAAAAATGATAAGGGAGAATCAATTCCAACTCGAATCCCATATAGTTGGCTTATGTGCATTGATGTTAGAAAATTAAAAGATGCTGCTAGAAAATATCATTTTCCTTTACCATTTCTTGACCAAATTTTGGAAAGAATAGTAGGACATCCCCATTACTGCTTCTTTGATGGTTACTTAGTTTATTAACAAAATCTCATTGATTTAGAAGATCTGGAAAAAACCACATTCACATCTCCCTTTAGAATATTTGTATTTAGGAAAATACTATTTGGACTTTGTAATACACCAGCAACATTCCAACGATACATGTTAAGCATATTTAGTGACATGGTTGCACATTATTGTAACATTCCGGAAATCCTGATGACTATTACGTTATGGGACACATGATATGTGATATAAATCATGTTCAAATACGTATATACTAATAAAATGACTTCTTAGACATTCGAAAAATTTCTCCCAGTCCGATACAGAATTCATTACAAGATTAAATTCGGACAACCCGTGGTATTTGGGCCGTAACTTTTTAAAAAAACTTTGAATTTTATATCCTCAGAAATCTAAGACTGAGACTTACAACTTTCGCATTGAACATTCTTCCAAATTTAAATCAGAAATAGGTCAAAAATACAGTTCATAATTTCGGATGAATAGTACCTGAGGACTAATCTAGAGATTTCTCAAAGTTTCTAGCATTTTTATCATTTGATCATTTTGAATTCAGCCCTACTATAAAAGGGAACATTATTCAGAAATCCCTAACCTTTGGAGAAAGAATCATGAGAAAGAGAAAAGGAAGAAGGAATAAGGGAGAATGAAGATGGGAAAATTATTTTCCACCAAAATCTAAGGGTGATCAAAGGCAACTCAACCCACCACAAGCTAGAGAGATATATATCAAGCTTAGGAGACTTGATTGGTGAAGGAAATCAAATAAGATAAGGTAAGGAAACCTTGACCCAAATTTGAAATGTTGATGTTTTGATGAATTGATGATTAAATGGTGTTGTTAGGTTGTTATTAATGCTTTTTATATGGTTATTGTGTTAAGAAATTAGGGATTTTGAGAAACCCCAATTTAAGAAACCCTAAGCTTTGAGTCAAGTTAGGGACTATAAAATTGAAGGTTGTGATGGTATTAAAAGAGTATATTGATGATATTTTGTGTATTTGTTGTAACTTGAATAATGTTGTAGAAGTTGAGAATGAAGATGAAGTTGAAGTTGGGTCCTGAAATAAAGCTGACATTACAACGTGCACACCCAACGTCGCGATGTGTACTGGAAAATTTCTCCTTGATTCAGTTCTGGAATGTAAGCGTCGCGATGCCCAAAGATTAGCGTCGTGACGCGGAAGACAGAGGAAGCTCAATGCCTCGTCTCTGTTTAGTAGACGTCGCGATGCTCAGCACTTAGCGTTGCGATGTCCAACCCTTGCGTCATGACACAGAAGCATGGGATGCTCACTGGTTCAGTAGCATGTGTGAGCGTCACGACACCAAAGGGACAGTGTCACGACACTTGACTAGAATTTCCCCAGAACCAGATTTAGTTCATTCTAGTTTCACCATACCATCTAAGGGTCTCATATCAGCTCGCATACATACATTACATCATGACACAAGCATGATACACCATGTAGTGATAGCAATTATTTGAATTTAGAAATCCCCAGCCTATATTCTAATCAAGTTTATCAATTATAGATCATCATAGGAACTGCAATCTTCTTCAGCGAAGTGAGTAAGGCCAGCCAGATTCCAAATCTGGGAGTGCACTCTTTTCTTTTCAAGTTGTTATTTACATATTTGATTTGACGTGAGACTTACTTTTAAGTGTTTTAGGGCGCTGGCCAAGATGATTTACATTTATTTCATAAATGAAAAGGGTTTTGAAAAGTTTAAGATAAAGAGCATGAGCTTTATGATTTTTTGAGGCATGGGGAAAAACCCACCTCAGTATATAACTTGACTCAAATATGATATCGACAGATACAAATATTGTGTGCACACGAAGTTCACGACTAGGGATGATTAATGCCCCTAGATCCCAGATTTTGAGTCTGGAGGGTAGCATAAATCTGCTTCATGACTCCAGATTTGTGGCTTGGGAGACGGTGAGACGTAACGCCCCAAGACCACCAAATATTTACGTATGGGGGGACGCCCCTAAGCGCCAGATTTTGTGTATGGGGGGACATCGATACGTTATGCCCCTTACGCAAGATACACATATACAGATTTCTCAGATATAAAATTTTCATATATAGATTTTTCAGAAACAGGTTTTTAGAAATGGATTTCCAGAAACATATTTTTCAGAAGAGATAAGTTTTATAAAAGAATTTTTAGAAAAGATTTTCAGAAGAGTTGAGTTTTTAGATAAGACAGAGGTTTCAGAAAAGAATATTTTCTTGGAAGATTTCGATTTTTAGAATCATGAATTTTCAGAAAGAATTAGATTTCATTTTTAACTGTCCATTCACTAGGTCGTCCAAACGATCTAACCCCCCTCTCAGTTTTTTTGTTTTACAGGTTACCCAGATGACGAGCTTGAGAGGACGGATACTGATAGCAGTCACTAGAGGGTCTGAGTCCACCAGGTTGAGTACAGAACTTCAGCATAGTTGATGTCAAGTAAAAGTTGCATGACACACATTGTATATTATCATTCATTGAGTGTGTCCAATATCAAAGTTGTAACGTAATGTACTATTGAGTACATTGTATGAGTATTTGAGATGCATTTCCTTAATTTTTCAGTTGGGCAATGGTCCGTATGTGAGTTTATGTTTGTAATAAGTTGAACAAAATTGGTCATAGTTAGATGGTCAGAGGCTCAGGGGGATGAGATGGCCTATTCTCTGCCGATAGTATCTTCTGGATAGGGATGTTACAATTGTTTAAAGGTCTTTATAGATGATATAACTATTTTTGGGAATTCATTTGATAATTACTTGAATAATTTGGAAAATATTTTGAAAATATGTGAAGAAAAAAGACTTGTGTTAAGTTGGGAAAAATATCAGTTCATGTCTGATTCAAGAATTATTTTGGGTCATGTTGTGTCATCTAAAGATATTGAGGTTGACAAGGAAAAAATAGAGGTGGTCTCTAAATTGCCATCACAAAAATAGTCAGGGAAATCCATTCCTTCTTAGGACACGCAAGATTTTATAGGAGGTTCATTAACTTTATTATCATATCCAGACCATTATGTAACCTCCTATTAAAAGATGCAACATTTGAATGGACATAAGAATATCAAAAATCATTTGAAAAGATTATTAGTCTTTTAACTTCTGCTCTTATTATGCAACCCCATAATTGGTCTTTGCTTTTTGAGCTAATAAACGATGCCAGTGATTATGAAGTTGGCACAATATTAGGACAGAGAAATGAAGGTAAGTCATATGTAATTTATTACGTAAGTAGAACTTTAAATAGTGCACAAATGAATTACACTATCCAGAAAAAGAAATATTTGATGTAATATTTGCTTTGAATAAATTTCGATAATATTTAATTGGTTCATCAACCGTTGTTTATTCTGACCATGCTGTTGTCAGATATTAGAGTCTAAACATGATGCAAAGACAAGATTACTACAGTGGATTATATTGTTGCAAGAATTTAATCTCACAATCAATGACAAGAAATGAGCAGAGAACGTATTTGTAGATCATTTATCATGACTCACGAATGAGTCATCAATTGACACAACTCCTATCAATGACTTTTTTCCTGGTGATTTTTTATTTTCTATAAATACAATGCATTGGTATGTTAATATTGTCATTTTTCTTGCAACAGAAAAAATACTTCCAGACTATAGCCATCAAGACAAGAAATTTCTTTGAGCGAAGTCAGAAGATACTACTGGGATGATCCATATTTTTTCAAGTATTGCCCTGATTAGATTTTCCGACTATACATACCAGACAATGAGATAAGAAGTATTATTGGCCCACCATATTTAAAGATACACATGTTTTCTGCAAAAATTGTCAAAATTATCAAAACTTTGGATCCATTTCTAAAATAAACGTGATGCCTTTAAATCCCATCATTATCATCGAAATATTTAATTGTTGGGGAATAGATTTCGTAGGTCCATTTCCACCGTCATTTGGATTTTTATATATTTTAGTAACAGTTGATTAAGTCTTAAAATAGTTTGAGGCGATTCCTTTTCGAAACAATGATAATAAAATTATGATTAAATTTTAAAAGAAAATATTTTAAGTCGATTTTGAATCCCTCGTGCCATTATAAGTGATGAGGATAAATACTTTTGTAACAAGCCTTTTGAGTCTTTAATTAAAAAGTATGAAATAACATATAAACTTTCTACCTCCTATCACCCTCAGGCAAATGGTCAAGTTGAACTAGCAAATAGGAAAATCAAACAAATTTTGGAAAAAAAAATAATCTAAATCGCAAAGATTGGTCTATTCGACTGACCTTGCACTTTGGGCATATGGAACAGCTTTCAAAACATCTTTCGAAATGTCTTTTTATCATCTAGTTTATGGAATTTGCCTGTAGAACTTGAGCATAAGGCATATTGAGCTATTAAAGCATTACTGAAACCTTGGAAATGCCAGTCATGAACGTAAACTACAATTAAATGAACTTAGAGAGATAAGGAATGATTCATATGAGAATGCGAAAATTCTTAAAGTTAAAACTGAGGCATTTTATGATAGTCAAATTTCACGAAAAATATTTGAAATTGGTCAAAAAGTTTTGCTTTATAACGCCCAAATGTCTTGGATTTGTACTCCTGATTTTAGTTAGGCGTATGGGGGACGGCGATACGTAACGCCCCCATACATCAGGTTTTCAGAGACAGAGACCATTTTTCAGAAACAGTTTTTTAGATACAAATTACAAAGACAGTTTTCAGAAACAGATACTTCAGAAATAGTTTTCAGAACAGACCTTTCAGATACAGGTTTTCGAAACTAGATTTTTTTAAAGTAAACTTTAGAAAAGTTTTTCCAGAAAGAGGTGGTTTTTAATTAATAGAAGAGATTTCAGGAAAGGTGATTTAAGATGAATATGATTTTAGAACAATGGACTTTTAAAAGAATTTTCATTATCCACTTTTAAATTGTCCACTCACTTAGATCGTTCAGACGATCTAACCCCCCACTCCCAGTTTCTTTATTTTACAGGTTACTCAGAGAACGAGCTCGGGAGGATGGATACTGATGGCAGTCACTGGGGTATGGAGTCCATCAGGTCAAGTCAGAGAGAGAGAGAGCTCAATTAGAGTCAGAGAGAAATCATTTTTCAGTAACTAGTATTGTGTTGGTTGTTGTATAAGGTTAAAATGTATATCTATAAAGTTATAAAGCAAGTGTTATTGAGTATACATTTATTAATATTGATTTTCATTTCATATTGTCGAGTTTGGGCAACAGTCTCATACATAAGATTTTGATTAAGAAAGAGTATCAGTGTTGTTTATAGTTAGAAAATTAAAGGCTGAGGGGGATAGTACGACCTATTCCTGCCTGTAGCATCTCCTGGATTGAGGATGTTACAATGATGGTATCAGAACAAGGTCTAGGGAGTCAGTGATTGCAGTGGGTAGAGTGATGGGGTCTTGTATATGTAGTATGTCCGGGATACTAGTATGCGGGGCACTACCTCTCCAGTATCCGATCCTCGAGTATGTCCCCAAGCCCTATAGATAGGTTAGTATGCCTTCCCAGACTATCTGAATAATATTCCTTATGAAAACAACTATACTCTAGATCCAAGTTGAAGATTTTCTTATAGTTATCCTGGTTTATCACCAGAAGTACAGGCAAGTTATGAGATTAGATAGTAAAGGTTTTGAGTATATTCACCCAATGGAGTGGGAAGAGAAATCTATAAGGAAAGTAAAAGAATAAGGTTCATATATCCTAAGTAATTATTGGTAGTGTATAGAAGGAACTGATAAAGAAAACACTAGAACTTATAGCAGTCAATATCATATAGCAAGTATGAACAAGAGTAAAATATTGAATAAATTTAAGTAAGATTCCTTATTTTCTACTAAGGTTCATTTCCTCATCAGAAAAATCATTCAAGTTTACCCAATAGCCATAAATATCTCTTATTGATAGCGAATCATTTCCCCGAATAGCGAAAATAGTCAGAAAAAGAAGAGAAGTAAAACATCAGGATTAGTCAATGGAGTTTCTAATGAACCCAAGCTATCATAAAATATGTAGAAGTTCTCAATACCCAAACCCAGATCTGTGAACAAGTAAAATGAAAGACATAAGTATAAGTGATTAGTTACCTTAACCAAAGAAACTGATATAAGATAAGATCTGATTTACCAAAATCCTCACCACCTAGTGATTCCAGTAAAGAAGTTGGTTAATAAAATCTATCTCATACCTACTTTATATAAGTAATAGACTTTACCAAGATGTCGACACCCATTGAGATATAGACTACTGCCTACCCTATACCAGCACTATGTAAAGATAACTGTAAGAAAGTTCGATGAGAATTTATCCAAAGTAAGAAACAAAAAGCACTGAATGATAGACCACCCAGATGAGAATTAAAGGGATTTCAAAAGATAGGAAAAAAAAAGAACTCGACTCGAGTCAAAATAGATATGTTAATAGTAGCTTCAGAAATCCATAGATGAGACCAATGTTAATAGAGATTCTTGAAGGTTTAAAAAGGATAGATTTATGAGATGGGAGACAATCGGACGTTAACAAAGAATGCCAGAATGAATAGTAAGATTAAACGGCGTATTTGTAGCCTATAGCAAGAGTATAGAGCAAATCTAGGAAGTAGTCAATGGGAATAAGCCACTATTAGCCTTGGAAGCAAAAAATAGAGTTGAAGAATAAGTTAGAAATAAATAATAAAAAAAGCTACGAGAAGCAATAAAGAAGTTCAGTATAATAAGGCATGAGACAGTAATATAAATGGAAACCTTAACATAGTTGATCAGAATTACAGAAACCTTAAGACTTGGAGTAGTCGACATAGATTCTGACAGTATAAGCAAAAACTCTTCCGTCAAGTAGTTCTGACCCCCAAGAGGTGTATAGGCACCCAATCAGACCGTCGTTGGAGTTGGATAGTTGACAAAAAACATGTATTTTTCCAGATCTTCAAGGAAAGCAAGTATTCACCCCTCAACTTAGATTTTAGCAAGCACTTGAACAAGTAAAGAAGAGCATCAGGCAAAATAGATAGACTACAAGACAGTTAGATAGCCGAACCATTGAGTTCAACAGAGCATATATAAGAAACATGAGAAAGGATAATCTGAAGTCATGGTGAGTCGAGCCAAATATATGAATTATCATTGTATTGGAGACCCTTAAGGGAATTAAGGCTCAAGATCACAAGTGGTCTAGAGAGAGTGATTCCCAGAAATATAGTAGATAACCTTTAACGAGTCTTATTATACTAAGCTGGAAGAAATAGATGGAGAGCAGTACCTAAACCAAAAAGTTAGTAGAAATGTCTTAAGCAAACGAAACGATAGAGTCTCCATGAGAGTAAAGATAAGAGGAGTTCAAGGAACTGAGATAATAGAGAAATCTATGTACCAGGGTAACCTTCTTAAGGAGAAATAACAAGAGGGAATATAACATCACTTTAAGAAAAAGTAACGATTTAAGGTAGTTAAGCAACAGAGATGACATAGCAACAAAGATGACATAGCAGGATATTTTAGAAAGCAAGACTATAGAGAAGGTGCATAATAAGAAGTAGTATCACCAATAGTCCGAAAAATGATCAAGAGTGAAGTGAAACATGAAACTCGAGTAGTATATAGTAGGAGAATTTTAGTATGAAAGTCGACGCCAGATGGTAAATATGAGAGTTCTAGGCTTATAGATAAGCAGCAAGTACAACTATTGTATGGGTAGGTAGTGAGACTACCACCACCAGAAAAACATCAGGACCAATCCCACCCTCCCAACCCTCGACAGACAACAGCAGCAAAGATAGACCTTGGTAATTACCAAAGGTATTCCCATAAATAAATGGATACACAGTAAAAATATGACCGAAATATAAAAGTCTTCAGATTTAGTTTAAGAACGCGGTAAAGAGGAAGCAATTGGTGTTAAGTAAAAGGTTTGGAAGAAAGTTAGTCTAAATGAGACGATTAAGAGAGAAAGTAGTAGTCAAGCAATTACGGAATGTAAAAGAACCAGCGATAGACATAACCGGAGAATTATAGGAGTTCACAAAAGCATAGACCACATAAGTTTAGGTATAAAATAGAGCAGGAAAGAAGACAAAGGACAACTTGTAGAATACTTGAAGATAGAACTGTCAAAGTAAGACAACACTAGAGAATATATTAAATAAATAATGTCAAAAGTACACGAGTAATAAAAAAACTTCTTATAGTTAAGCCCAGTAGTGCTACGGAATAGCAATTTCTTAGAGTTGAGATAAGATTGAAAATGTCATTGAAGAAGAAACGAAAAATATATACGCACTGACCAGAATCAAGTAGTTGGAGTTGACATTAATAGTAAGGAATAATATCTTGAGAGTTAGAATGTTGGGGAAAACTCCAAAGATGAGCCTGGAGTATGTAGAGAGCTTGACTATAAGGTACTAGTTCCTCGGATCGGTAGAGATAAAAGAATGTAAATGACGAAGCTATTAGTGATTAAAAACAAGTAGAAAAGAAATAAGATAGTTAAACAGTAAAGTTAAGAAGATTAATATCAAGTTCAAGTTGAGCTTGTAAATTTTACTAGAAATAAAGATTACATTAATCCTAAGCTTTGGTAGGACGTGAAGAAACTTAATGATAGGAAGTACTGTCACCTCTAATGATAAGTAGGCACTAGATGAAAAGAGATGGAAGAAAGAGAGAGAAGAATTTAAGTTATACTTGAAGTTGGAAGAAATAAAATTATCGGTTGAGGTACCAAAAACAATAGTGATATATTAAGAGAGAGGAGTAACAGAAGCCTTAAGTGACATTTAAAATTAGTGTTATTATAGCAAAGAATATAAGGACTAAAAGAAATGATTTAGTTCGAATGGTCGTGGATATGCCCCTATTAGCATAAACATATTGAATTCAGGAAGTACTTTATAAGTTAAGTACAAGTATCAATTCGAAAGAAACCTAAGCTCAGATCATGAGGAATTGAGTATTTCTTATACACCCTGCAAGACATTATATAGTATGAAACAAGAGATAGATAGAATTTTATGAAGGATACCATTCATTACAAAGTCTGGAGATATGGCACAAACCCCCAGAGCTAAGCATTTATCTAAAAGAATCAAATGGTGTATATCAAGGTAAAATATTCCCAAAAGTCTTGGTATCAAGTTCTTAAGCAAAGTAGTAGAAAACAAGTGAAATAAGAGCAACATAAGTCAGACACCTTCAAACCAAATTAAGCATAAATAGTTTAGCATCAGAAGGGATTCGAGGACAAATCCTATTTAAGGGGGGAAAATTTGTAATGACCGGTAATCTCGACGACCGGTGATCTCGGCTACTGTTTCATTCTGGGACGGATGTTACATGATATAAATTATGTTTGAACACTTATACACTCATGAAATGACCTGGGAGACAATCGGTAAATTTTTTCGAGATTACAATACGAGATGGTACGATGTTCCACTCCGAACAGCTCATGGTATTTGGGCCATAACTTTCTGATACGAACTTTGATTTTTATGAATTATATATCGTCGAAAATTTGAGATCGAGACCCACAACTTCCTCTTTGAATATTTTTCCAAATTTAGATCATAAATAGGTTGAAAATTGAGGTCATAAATCTGGGTGAATAGTGTCACGGACCCATCTAGAAAAATCTCAAACTTTCTAAACTTTTCCAAACTTTTCTTCATTAATAAAAATTACAAATAGCTTTAAGTATGAAAGGGAACTATTTAAGCATCCCTTAATTTGGGAGAGAAAGTAGAAAAACGTAAAAGAAGATGAAAATAGAAAGAATAAGGAAAATAGGGAATAATAGAGAAGAAAAAGCAAAGAAGAGAAGTAAATACCAGATCTCCATGAGTTAAGAAGAAGATTGGCAATAATTGAGGGCTTAGAGAATAAAGGAAATCAAGAAGAAAAAGGTAATGAAACTTGACCCAAAACTTGGATTGTTAGATTTTGAAATTATGATGATATAATAAGACTATTAGCATGTTATTGATTGCATTTTTGTAATTGGTAAATAAAGAAAATGATTGTAGAATTGAATGTCCAAATTTTGAAAATCTTAAGGGTTTAGCAAAAGATAATAAATAAGGAGATTAAAGAATTATTTAAGGATGTTAACTTGGTTTAGAATGTGTGAAGTTGAAGTAATGAGAATGATTGTGTGTTAGTTCTAGTTTGAAAGTATTGGCAATGCATTTGGATAAGATAGACTTGAGGAAGCAAGTTTACAATCCTGAAAATATGCGTAGAGACCTGCGTCGCGACGCGCACTGGGAATTTTCAGGCAGTCATTTTTGGAATTGTTAGCGTCACGACGCACACGGTTTTGCGTCGCTACGCGTGGTCAGAAACTTCCTAAAATCAGTTTAAACCATTCCAATTTCACCATAGCATGTAAGAGGCCACCTTAAGGGTCTCGTATCAACTCACATGTATATATTACATCATGATATAAGTATGATACGTCTCAGAGTGATAACAACTACTTGAATAAGTAAACTTAGCTTGATTCTGATATATAAACACTTTAGTCCATCTTCTAATCGAGATTATCAATTATAGATCATCGCAGGAACCACAAGTTTCTTCAGCAAAATGAAGTAAGGCTTATGGGACTCCAAATCTGTGAGTGGACCTTTCTTTTCAAAGTTCATTTTATTTATATGTCTTGATATCAGACTTATTTTTTTAAGCACTTAGGCGTTAGCCAAATATTGTCTCAGTTGTTTTAAAGAAAAACATGTTTCTAAAAGACAGTTTTATTACATGATGAGTTTTGAAAGAATGATTTTAGAACTTGGTTTTTATGTTTTCGAGGCATGGAAGAAAAACCCACCTCAGTATGTAACTTGATTCAGATATGGAATTGACGGTGAGAACATGTGCACATATAGAAGACTGGGGGGACGACGATACGTAACACCCCTAGATCCTAGATCATGACTAGGGATGACAGATGCCCATAGATCCTAAATTCAAAGCTTGGAGGGTAGCATAGATCCGCACCCCCAGTTCTAGTTCAGTGGCTTGGGAGACGACGATACGTAACGCCCCAAGATCACTAGTTTCAAATTTTGGTAGTGGCATGCTTTGGGGGACAGCGATACGTAACACCCCAATGTCATGGATTTGTACTCCAGGCTCTAGTTAGGCGTATAGGGGACGGAGATACGTAACACCCCAATACGTCAAGTTTTCAGAGATATAGATCAATTTTCAGAAACAGTTTTTCAGATACAGATTACAGAGACAATTTTTAGAATCAGATATTTCAGAAATAGTTTTCAGAACAGACCTTTCAGATACAAGTTTTCGGAATAAGATTTTTTAAAGTAAACTTTAGAAAAACATTTCCAGAAAGAAAGTGGTTTACAATTAATAGAAGATATTTTAGGAAAGGTGATTTGAGATGAATATGATTTTAGAACCATGGACTTTTAAAAGCATTTTTAGTAACTACTTTTAAATTGTCCACTCACTTAGATCGTCCAAACGATCTAACTCCCCCACTCCCAATTTCCTTATTTTGCAGGTTACTCATTGAACGAGCTCAAGAATATGGATACTAATGGCAGTCACTAGGGTATGGAGTCCACCAGGTCAAGTCAGAGAGAGAGAGAGAGAGCTTAGTTAGAGTTAGAGAGAAGTCGTGTATCAGTAACTAGTATTGTGTTGGTTGTTTTATAAGGTTAAAACGTATATCTATAAAGTTATAAAGAAAATGTTATTGAGTATACCGTTATTAATATTGAGTTGCATTTCATGTTGTCAAGTTTGGTCCCATACATAAGATTGTGATTCAGAAAGAGTATTAGTGTTGTTTATAGTTAGAAAATCAGAGGCTTAAGGGGATAATACGGCCCATTCCCTGCTGGTAACATCTCCCGGATTGGGGATGTTACATAAATTGACAAACAATGACATTTAAAGTCAGATTCCCGAAACTGTATTGTTGTCTTTCTTTTTGAAATTGAGAATTACTCGATGTCCACTTTGATGCGTCTCAAGAGTCAATGATATATCATCTAATGTAACGATCAGAAATCAAAACTACTGTTACAGTGTAAGACGAGTGTCACATAATATAAATTATGTTTAGCCACATATACCCTCATGCAATGACTTTGAGGAATAGTCGGCAAAATCTTCAAGATATTGATACGAGATGATACGATGTTCCACTATGGATAGTTTATGGTATTTAGGCCATAACTTTATCATACGAATTCCAATATTTATGAATATTATATCGTCAGAAACCTGAGATCAAGGCCTACGACTTCCGCTTTGAATATTTTTCCAAATTTGAATCAGAAATAGGTCAAAATACATATAAAAAATCTAGAAGAATAGTGTTCGGACCCATCTAGAGAAATCTCAAACTTTCTCAAATTTTCCAAACTTTTCTTCACTAATACCAGTTATAAAAAGGGGAAATATTTGAGCATCCCTAAAAATTGGAAGAGAAAGAAGAAAAATATGAAAGAAGATGAAGAGAGAAAGAATAAGGAAAAGAGATAAGAATTAAGAAGAAGCAAAGAAGAGAAGATAAATACCAAATCTCCATAAGTTGAGAAGAAGATTGACAATAATTGAGAGCTTGGGGAGTGAAGGAAATCAAGAAAAAGAAGGTAAGGAAACTTGACCCAAAACTTGGATTGTAAGATTTTGAAAGTATGATGATAGAATAGGGCTATTGGCATGTTAAGTATTACATTTTGGTGATTGGTAAGCAAAGAAATTGATTGTAGAATTAAGTGTCCAAATTTTGAAAATCTTAAGGGTTGAGCTAAAAACAAAAATAATGAGATTAAAGAATTGTTTGAGGATGATAATTTGGTATAGAATATATGAAGTTGAAGTTTAATGAAATGGATTGTGTGTTGGTTTTAGTGTAGAAGTGTTGGTGATGCTTTTGGGTAAACTAGAATATGAGAAGCTAGTGTTGGAAACCTGAGAAAACATGTTCACGTCGGGATGCGTTCGGAGGAATTTATGCAGATTCATTTCTAGATTGTCAGTGTTGTGACACTTAAGGACTTGCATCAAGACGGGCAATGAAAATTTTCATATATTCGTTTCTGGAATTATGAGCATCGCGATGCTTAAGGCCTTGTGTCACGACGCGAGATCAGAATTTTCCCAAAATAGTTTTAATTCATTCCAACTCCACCCTAGCATGTTAGAGGCCACCCTAAGGGTCTCGTATTAGCTCGTATATATACATTACATCATGATGTACTCATGATACGCATTGAAGTGATAACAAGTACTTAAATAGATAAATTTAGCATGATTCTGTAACGTATTTCTCAGTCCATTTTCTAATCAAGTTTATCAATTATAGATCATCACAGGAATCGTAGTTTCCTTCGATAGAGTAAACAATGCCAGCCAAATTCTAAACCGATGAGTGGATATCTTTCTTTCAAAGTTAATTTTTATTTACTTGTTATTGATCGAGACTTACTTTTAAATGTTATAGGGCGTTAGCCAAATTTATTTTCAGTTACTTCATGAATAAGAAGGTTTGAGAAATCTTGAGATTTTAAAGCATGGGTATTTATGATTTTGGAGGCATGGGGGAAAACCCCACCTCATCTCTGACTTATGGAATTGACGGATAGACATGTGCATATGTAGAGGACTGTGGGGACGACGATATGTAACGCATCTATATCATAGTTCATGACTATGGATAACAGATGCCCCTAGATCTTAGCTCTAGTTCAGTGGCTTGGGGGACGACGATATGTAAGCCCCAAGACCACTAGTTAGGCGTATATGGGGACAGAGATACGAAACACCCCCATACGTCAGGTTTTTCAGAGACAGTTTTCCAATGACAGGTTTTCAGAGAAAAGGTTTTCTGAGATGCAGATATCATAAATGAAAATTTTATAAAAGAGTTTTAGAAAGAAAACTTAGTTTTACATAAAAGACTGAGAGTTTTGCAGACATAAAAGCTTTTTCAAAAACGTTTTGCAGGAATAGTTGCGTTTTCAGACAAGAAAAGGGTTTTCGGAAAAAGATGGTTTTCTAGTGTCAGTTTCGGTTTTAGAACCAAGAGTTTTCATAAAAGCACATCAGTTTTTATTTTAATCGTCCACTCACTTAGATCATTCAAACGATCTAACCCCCCCTCACTCCCAGTTTCCTTGTTTTGTAGGTTTACCCGGAGCATGAGCTTGAGAGGATGGATACCGGTGGCAGTCACTAGGGTGTTCGGTTCACCAAGTCGAGTCAAGTCTAGTTTTAGATAATTATATAGTAAAGTTGTATACCAGTACTCATGTATATAGTTGTTAGATAAGAGATGTTGAGTTTCAGTTGTGTATGTAATATTTTATATTCTATGTTAAAGTTTTAGGCAGAGTTTCAGAGGTTTTGGGGGATAGTACAGTCTATTCCCTACCGGTAGCATCTCTAGATTAGTCATGTTATAAAGACGGTATCAGAGCATGGTATATGGAGTCAGTGACTGTAGTGGGTAGATTGTTGGGGTCTTGTATACGTAGTATGCTTGGGGTACTAGTATATGAGGCACTACCTCCCCAGTATCCGATCTTCGAGTACGTCCTCGAAGTCCTATAGATAGGTAAGTAAGAATTTCTAAATTATTCGAATAACCTTCCTTATGAAGTAACTTTATTCTTTAAAAATCTTTCCGTAGTTACCTCGGTTCAATTTCAAAATATCCAAGGCAAGTTATGAAGGTAGACAGTAAAATTCTAAGGATACTCACCCAATAAAGTAGGAATAGAAAGAGAAAGCTAGAAAGAAAAGTGTGAAAGGATACATAGATGATCAAGAGAACAGATAGTAAAGTTATAAGAATAGTTAAGCAAAAAAGTGGGAAAAGAAAGCTATAAGAATAGTAAAGAATTATACGTAGATGTTCAAGTAACTAGAGTCAATAAGAGATAAAGATGCAGAAACAGATAAATAAGGAAGTATCGGAACCTATAGTAGTAAAGGGAACAAGATAAGCCTGAGCAAGAGTAAATGTCCGGTAGACTTAAGTAAGTTTCCTTTCTTTTCGAAGAATTCTTCTCTTTTTAAATAATTCTTCCAAACGAATCCAGTTGTTTCCGAATACTCCGTGGAGATAGCAAGTTTCCCCCGAATCATTAAGAATAGACAGAAAGATAAAAGTAACAAGAAATCAGGGTTAGCTAATAAAATAGACACAAGATGCCACAAAAGATATAGAGTTCTAGATACCCAAAATTGGACCTGTAAACAAGTAAAGTGAAGGCCGTAAAGAGAAATGACCACTTGCCTTAACCAAAGGAATTGATATAGATAAGGCTCTACCTACCAAAGTCCTCGCCACCTAGTGATTTCAGCTAAGAAAGTTATTCTGACAAAGTCTATCTCATACCTATCTTACATGAGTAATAGACTCCACCAGGATACAAATGCCAGAGTGAGGACATCGATGTCCGCTGAAACATAAGATGCTAGTTCAGCCCTTTTTCTGCATAGGTGAAGATAACCGTAATAAAGCCCAATGAGAGTTTATCTTAAGACAAAAATAGAAGGCAATGGAAAATAGATTATCTTGTATAGAATCAAGAAGGCTGCCAAGGCTAAAGAATGGAGAATTTGGCTTAGGCCATGATTGGCAAGTTGTAGTACTAGTAAGAATAAAGATAGACCTGTGAGATTGGAATCACAGTAAGATTGGATAGGAAAGTTGTAGCCTATAGCAAGAGCAGAGAGCAAAAATCTAGGAAGTAGCCAATGGGAGTAAGCCGCCATTAGCCTTGAAAGAACAATATGGAACTGAAGAATATGTTATGTAAATAAATAATAAAGAAAGCTACAGGAAACAATAAGGAAGTTTAGTGTATATAATATGAATAGATAAGGTAACATGAGGACAATAAGTGAATGCAGATTTTTGGATCGATTAATAAATATTAAGGAACTTTAACATATGAAATACTCTATTTTATTTCCAATAAGTCAAATAGTAAATAACAGATATGTGTATTCACAGATTCCGTATGGAATGTATATATACTCCCCCCTCTACTTAGAGCTTATTGGGGAAAAGAACCAGTGAAGAAGTACGTTTGACAAAATTAGATGAACCATTAGACAGCTAGACAACAAGGTCAATGAATTCAACGGAGCATAGACAAGGAGCATGAGATAGGATAGTCTGAAGTCATGGTGAGGCAAGCCAAATCTAGAAACCATCATTGTATTGGAGACCCTAAAGGGAGTTAAAGCTCAAAAGTATGAAGGGACCGGAGAGGGCGACTCTCAGAAATATGGTAGATGACTCTCAAAAAGTCTTATTGTACTAGGACGGGAGAAATAAATAAAGAGCATCACCTGAACCTAAAGATTTAGTAAGAGATTTCCTAAGTAATTGAAGTTGATAGAGTTATCAGGAGAGTAAAGATGTAAGCGATTCAATGAACTGAGATAAGAAAGAAATCTATGTAACAGAGTAAGTTTCTTAAAGAGAAATAACAAGAGGGAGTATAGTAGGACTCTAAGAAAAAGTAACGCCTTAAGGTAGTTAAGCAACAGAGACTGACAGGAAAAAGTATTTAGGCAGTATGAGGGAGCTTTTAGAAATCATGATTATAATTTATTTATTTTTAAAAAAAATGGTTCACAATAAAGATAGTATTTACTAACTTTTCTCTGGTTAAATAATAGGAATTAACAAAAAAGGATTACAAAGACGACATGGTAGAGTATTTTAGAGGGTATGACTCTAGAGAAGGCTTATAATAAAAGGTAATATGATCGATAGTCAACAAGTAAGTCAAGAGTGAAGTTGAAACACGAGACAATTCAGATAGTATCTAGTAGAAACATCTTAGTGGGGTAGCCGAAACTAGTAAACATGAGAGTCCCAGACTATAGATAAGTGAGACATGCAAGTATGGAACGGGTAGTTAGTAAGGTCAACACAACTGGGAAGATTTCGGGATCAAGCCCCACCCTACCAACCATTGATAGACAACAGCAGTAAAAGATGAACCTCGGTAGTTAACTTAAAGATATTCCCATAAACATATGGACATATAGAAAAGTAAGACCGAAATACAAAATCTTTTGATATAGTACAAAACGGAGTGGAAGAAGAAAAAATGTGCTAAGTAGAAGATTTAGAAGAAAAATGGTCTATACGAGACGATTAAGAGAGAGAGCATTAGTCGAGCAATAATGAAATTGCCAAAGGATCAGTGTTAGACACGGCTAGAGACACGTAAAGGATGATTCCTTTTGGACAGGAAACAGAGACATAGACTGCAAAAGTCCCAGGTATAGAATAAAGCAGAAAATAAGATGGAAGATAAGTAAAATATTTGGAGATATGACTGTCCTAGTAAAACGAAGATGGAAAATATATTAAATAAATGATGATAAAGGTACACAAATATAGAAATAAACTTTACATAGTTAAGTTTAGTAGTACTACAGAATAACATGCTTTATAAACGTCGAAATAAGATTGATAACGAAAGAAATGTAGAAAATGTAACTTATAAGTTGCCATGCTATACAATAAGAGAAAATATGGCTAGGAACAGAATTATGGATGAACAACATACAGATGCCGAAAGAAACTAAGATGAGACTATAGGAATAACTGAAGAAAGAAATTTTAAGTACAAGAAGGTTAAGGGAACAAGGCGGTGCAAAAGAAGGATAATCATATTAATATTAGCAACGAATATAAAGATGAAGATAGTAGAACCTAGAGGTTGAATCCCGTAAGTAATTGAAGGATAGAAATAACGAAATATACAGTTAAGTAGTCAAACTAAGAGAATAAATGCCTAGCTCAAACTGAGCAAGTAGAATTGAAAATGTATTGGGACAATCGTTTTTATTAGCCACAAGGATTATCTTTGTATATTTTGCTTCAAGTTATAGTGGAACGTGAAGAAACCTAACGCTAGGAGACATAATCACACTTTAACATGGGAAAGTGATGGACAAGAATAAATTAAGGATACCATCAATAGGACCATTAAGAGAGTTATACTATAAAAAGGAAATGAGGAACTTGAAGTATATTTAAAACCGAGGAAAGAAAAAGGTTATTGAATGTGGTACAAAGTATAATAGTGATATGTTAACTGCTAGGAATCGTAGAAACCCCAAGCGATATTTAAGTGTTGGTAATAACCCAGGAAGAAATATAAGAGATGAAAATAAACTATTCATGTAGAACAGCCGTGAATAGGTCCACATTAACATGAATACAACAAGTTTATTTGGGATGTTACAAGTTGAATATACTTTTATGGAAACCAATATTGAATAAGTGGTTATTCAAAAAAAAAATTTTAAGAAGTACTGAGCCTTAAAGAAAACAAGGAAATAAGTAAAAGAGAATAATAAAGTGTCAGATAGAAAGAAGTAAGTTCGAGAAAAATAAGAGTTCAGACCTTAAGAAATGAAGTTACATTTTGCTAGGACTCATAAAGGGGAAGAATAAGAGATGGATAGTTGTTATGGATAATAAATTCTGTGAAGGAATATATCTATGTATAGATAGTGTATAGATAGTGTGTAGACATAAAAGCTTTTTCAGAAAAGTTTTGCAGGAATACTTGCATTTTCAGACAAGAAAAGAGTTTTCGAAATAATATGGTTTTCTAGTGACAATTTCAGTTTTAGAACCAAGAGTTTTCATAAAAACACATCAGTTTTTATTTTAATCGCCCACTCACTTAGATCGTTCAAAAGATCTAACCCCCCTCACTCCCAGTTTACTTGTTTTACAGGTTTACTATGAGGACGAGCTCGGGAGGATGGATACTGGTGGCAGTCACTAGGGTGTTTGATTCACCAAGTCGAGTCAAGTCTAGTTTTAGATAATTATATAGTAAAGTTGTTACCAGTACTCATGTATAGAGTTATAAGATAAGAGATGTTGAGTTTCAGTTGTGTATGTAATATTTTATATTCTATGTTAAAGTTTTAGGCAGAGGTCTCATACATGATACTGTATTTGAAAAGAGTATTACCGATGTTCTTAGTGAAAAAGTCAAAGGCTCAGTGGGATAGTACGGGCTATTCCCTACCGGTAGCATCTCCGGATTAGGGATGTTATATCTAAAGACTCTTTACTCAAGCCATCTCTAATGAATTGAAGTTTATCTTTGTGATTTTCAGACATTCCTAAATAACAACAACGAGTGTTGCACGTCCAGTGTGCATATTTATAACAAACACCTAATTGTTTAGCTCTTCGTTTCTTAGCATATGTGTTTTTCCTTAAACCAGGTATGTAAGAAATGAAAAGGTCGAATGACTCACCTGTCAAGCGAACCATTGTTTCAGTTACCCAACGAATATCACTAGGAAGACCATTTATCATAAGAAACCTCATTCTTTCTATGTGTGCTTTGTAAATTTTCATCTGAGCATTTTAGGGGAGAGAAGGAAAATGATTGTGGAGTTTTGCGAGATTTTCTTCCATACCTTGATTATAGGGTATCAATAATGTTAGGAAATTGAAAGAACCGACTTAGAGTCACAGAGTATCGTTATCCGTTGTTTAACCGGTATGCAAGATTCTGACAAAAAGAAAAAAATGTTGTTATACTCAAGAAAAAATGAAAATGAGATAAATACAAAAGAAAAGAAAAGGAAAAAACAGCTTGAAATACATCAATCACAGTACACTGGGTTTGAAAGGGAATTCGATTCTTGAAAATTTGAACACTACAAAAATGGTTTCAGACGTTGTCCATTCACTTTAAATACATCACCATCTCTAGGATTCTCCATGTCAATAGCTTCATATGGGTAAACGTGCTTCAAAATAAATGTGTCACTCCATTTAGATTTCAATTTTCCAGGAAATAAATGAAGACGAAAATTATAAAGTAAAACTTTTTGACCATTTTCAAAAGTTTTTCATGAAATTCGACTATCATGAAAGGCCTTAGTTTTAGTTTTAAGAATTTTCGCATTCTCATATGAATCATTCCTTAACTCTTCAAGTTCATTTAATTGCAGTTTATGTTCATGACTGACATTTTCAAGGTTTGAATTAAATGTTTTAATAGCCCAATATTCCTTATGTTCAAGTTCTACAGGAAAATGACAAGGTTTTCCATAAACTAGACGATAGGGAGACATTCCCAAAGATATTTTGAAAGTTGTTCGGTATGTCCAAAATGCATCAGTCAGTCAAAGAGACCAATCTTTACGATTTAGGTTCATCGTTTTTTCCAAAGTTTGTTTAATTTTCATATTTGCTAGTTCAACTTGACCATTTAGCTGAGGATGATAGGAGGTAGAAACTTTATGTGTAACTCCATACTTTTTCATTAAGGAATCACAAGGCCTGTTATAAAAAGTGTTTACCTCCAACACTTATAATGGCCCGAGGAATTCTAAATCGACTTAAAATATTTTCTTTTAAAACTTTTATCACAGTTTTGTGATCATCGTTTCGACAAGGAATTGTCTCAACCTATTTTGAGACATAATCGACTGCAACTAAAATATATAAAAATCCAAATAACGGTGGGAATAGACCCATGAAATCTACTCCCCAACATTCAATGATTTCAATGACAAATGTGAAATTTAACGGCATCATGTTTCTTTTTGAAACGGATCCCAACTTTTGACAATTTTCACAAGTTTTGTAGAAAACATGTGTATCTTTAAAAATATTAGGCTAATAAAATTCACACTGTAAGATTTTTATAGCGATTTTCTTAGATGAGAAGTGACCTCCACATGCTTCTGAATAACAAAACTGAATAACACCACTAATCTCATTGTTCGGTATGCATCATCGGAAAATTTGATTAGGGCAATACTTAAACAAATATGGATCATCTCAGTAGAATCATTTGACTTCGGTCAAAAATTTCTTATTGTCTTGATGGCTTCAATCTGGAGGTATTTTTCATGTTGCAAGAAAATTGGCAATATATTAGCGTACCAAGGCATTATATTTACAGGAAATAAAAAATTATCAAGAAAAGAATCATTGATAGGAGTTGTGTCAATTGATGACTCATTTGTGAGTCTCGATAAATGATCTGCAACTATATTTTCTACTCATTTCGTGCCATTGATTGTGAGATTAAATTCTTGAAGTAACAATATCCACCGTAGTAATCTTGGCTTTGCATCATGTTTAGACATCAAATATCTAACAGCAGCATGGTCAGAATAAATAAGGTTGAGGAACCAATTAAATATGATCTAAATTTATACAATGTAAATATTACAGTAAATAGTTCTTTTTCCGTGGTAGTGTAATTCATTTGTGCACTGTTTAAAATTCTGCTTGCATAATAAATTACGTACGGCTTACATTCCTTTCTTTGTCCTAATACTGCGCCAACTGCATAATCATTGACATCACACATTAGCTCAAAAGGCAAAGAACAATCATGGGATTGCATGATATGAGCAAAAGTTAAAAGAAAGATAATCATTTCAAATGATTTTTGACATTTTTCCGTCTATTCAAATATTGCATCTTTTACTATAAGGTTACATAATGGTCTTGATATAGTACTAAAATTTTTAATGAACCTCCTGTAAAATCATGCATGTCCTAAAGAAAGAACGGATTTCCCTGACTGTTTTTGGTGGTAGCAATTTAGAGATTACCTCTATTTTTTCCTTGTCAATCTCAATACCTTTAGATGACACAACGTGACCCAAAATAATTCCTGAATTAGTCATGAAATAACATTTTTTCTAGTTTAACAAAATTTATTTTTCTTCACATCTTTTCAAAACATTTTCCAAATTATTCAAATAATTATCAAATGAGTTCCCAAAAACTGTTATATCTTCCATAAAGACCTTTAAACAATGTTCAATGATGTCACTAACTATACTTAACATGCATCGTTGGAATATTGCTGGTGTATTACAAAGTCCAAAAGGTATTTTCCTAACTATAAATGTTCCAAAGAGAAATGTGAATATGGTTTTTTCCTGGTCTTCTAAAGCAGTGAGAATTTGATAATAACCTGAGTAACCATCAAGAAAGTAATAGTAGGGATGTCATGATTCTCTTTCTAAAATTTGGTCAAGAAATGGTAAAGGAAAATGATCTTTTCTAATGAGCGTCATTTATTTTTCTATAATCAATGCACATACGCCAACTAGATGGGAATCAGGTTGGAATTTATTCTCCTTTATCATTCTTTATAACAGTTATTCCAGACTTTTAGGCACAACTTGTGTAAGACTTACCCACTTATTATCGGAGATATGGTAGATAATGTCTACATTAAGAAGTTTAAGGACTTATATTTTTACCACTTCTTTCATGTTAGGGTTTAATCTTCTTTGAGATTGACGATATTTCCTAGCATTATCTTCTAGATGTATTCTGTGTGTGCAGATCAAAGGATTAATGCTTTTTATGTCTTTTAAAGTCCATCCAATTGCCAGTTTATGTTCTCTCAATACATTTAACAACTTACATTCTTAATTGCTTGTGAGGGAATGATAAATTACCACAGGGTAAGTTTGTTCATGTCAAAGAAATGCATACTTCAATTCTTCTGGCAAAATCTTTAATTCCAATTTGGGTGCGTCTTCATGTTTTTCTTCTTCCAGTGTTTCTAGTTCCTCAAAGTTTTGTTTTTCTCCATCATCTTCTAGTACTTGTGTGAAATCAAGTAAAAAATCATTAGGAATATCTGAATCTAATTGCATACTTGATTCAAGAAAATTAGCTGCATAAATTTCCATGGGATAAGATAAACTCCCCTAAATATGTTCCTCCAAAATTGGTTCAATTAGTTCCATACTCTCGTTTTCATTGTCCTCATCCTATGGTTATTTTCACATGTTAAAAACATTAAGCTCCAACGTCATATTGACAAATGATAAATTCATGACTCCATTCCTGCAATTAATTAAAGCATTAATTGTTGCTAAAATGGACGACTAAGTATTATAGGAATTGGCTTATAACTGTCTTCTACATATTTTATGTTTCCAAGATAATAAAATCCACAGGATATATGAATTTATCGACTTGTAATAACACGTCTTCCATAATTTCTTTCGGTACTTTAACTGATATATCGGCAAGTAAAAGTGTAGTTAAGGTTGGTTTTAACTCGTCAATATTAAGTAGTTGGTAAACCGAAATTGGAAGTAAATTGACACTAGCTCCAAGATCAAGTAAAACATGTTCAATTTTTTGATTTCCAATTATATATGAAATAGTTGGACAACCAGGGTCCTTGTATTTTAATACATTATTGGTTGAGAGAATGAAACTTACATGTTCAGCGAAAAAAGATTTCTTTCTTATCTGATATTTTCTTTTGATGGAGCACAAGTCTTTCAGAAATTTGACATAAGACGGTATTTGTTGGATGACATCTAACAAAGGAATATTGACCTTTACCTGTTTGAATATTTCATATATCTATGGGGAATGGTTCAATTTCTTTATTTTTAATACTTGAGGAAATGGAGGTGCATAAGAAAAATTGTTATCATCAGTTATAGGTAATGGTTCATCAACTCATTCTTTACCCTCTGAATATGATTTATTTTCAACTTTACGAGGTTCAAGAATAGGTATGTGGATAACCTTACCATTGCAAAGAGTAATAACGATTTGACTTGGTCTATGTGTTGACTACCAGAACTAACCTCATGATGGTTTTGATAACTCTTGGGGTTTGGCTGTGGTTGTGAATGAAACTTTCCTTTCTCATTAATGGTCAATGCAGTATCTTTCAAATTAATCAATGTTTGCACATTTTGGTTATCGATGGCTTCATGTTTCTCAATAAATACATGCAAGGTATCCTCAAGGGTTTTCCTAGGTGGTGGGACATATGGTGTATAATTCTGAGAGTTTTTGAAATTCTAGTGTATCTGGAGAGGTTGTTGCGATGGTTGTGTTTAGTTATCATTCCTCCAATTGATGTTTTGATGGTTTCTCCAACCAGAATTATTGGTTTGGGAGTATGGGTTTGGATTTGGTCTCTTGAAGGTGTTTATGAAACTAACTTGATCATGGAGACATTCTTATAGGGCTGGCAAGGTTGGGCAAACTTGTGTGATATGTTCATTTGAATTACAGATTTGACATGTGACTTCTTGAATTGACTAGACATGATCACTCTTTCTCATTTCTAATGCCTCAACTTTTTTAGTTAGAGATGCATATTTAGCATAAAGGTCATGGTCTTCCCTAAGGTTAAACATACCTCTACCAAATGACTGTGTTTTTATAAATGACTCATAAGTGCCAACTGTGTCCCATTGTTGTGCATTATCTGCTATGTGTTCTAGATAATCTAGTGCATCTTCAGGATTTTTGTCCCTAAACTCACCATTACACATCATTTCCACTATTTGTTTACCTTGGGTTGTTAAACCCTTGTAGAAGTAGGAAATCAGCCTCCATGTTTCAAACCCGTGATGTGGACAAACATTCAACATCTCTTTAAATCTCTCTCAACATTGGTAAAATGTTTCCCCTAACTCTTGTGTGAAACTTGTGATTCTCCTCTTAAAGGAGTTTTTCCTATGAGAGAGAGAATTTTTTTCAGAAATTACTCTTGCAAATCATCTCATGTTCTGATGGATCCTGATCTAAGGTTCTACGTTCAAATTTTACCTTTATCTTTTAAAGAAAAATGGAAAAAACTTAAGTCGAATTATATTCATGCTGTAATTTTGGTATGTGCAAGTGTTACATACCTCTTAGAATTCTCTTAAATACTGATAAGGATTTTCTGATTCTAGACCGTGGAATGTAGGTAACAGTTGGATGACACATGGTTTAAAATTGAAACGTGGTGCATCTGAGGGAAAACAATGCAAGACGGTGATCTTGTCCTAGTGAGATTCATGATTTGTCTGAGTGTCCTGGGATGATTAAGATCATCATGCTGAGACTTGTTTTCTTCATGATCAACTAGATTTTCAACTCGGGAAAGTGGATTTTCATTTTAGTTCTCGGTCATTTTGACTGACGATGAACCTGATAGAGACTCTCTATTTTATAGACCGCTAGATGATCGAGACTAATTTCCCATGCAACCTAAATACATACTATATGCTAAATTTTAAATATGCAAATGCAATACTTACAAAAAGAAAAGAAAAAAATAATAAACAAGTAAAAAAATAAAGAAAAAAATAAATGATAAAAGAAAAAAAATATGAAGATTAGATACTAAAAATATCCTTTGATTATTGTCAATTCAGATCTCAATTGAATTTCTCGTTCATCTGTCTCGATTATAAGTATAAAATGATTAGTTTCTTTTTTATTAATTATATATTTTTAATGTTCATCAGCCCTCTTTAAGCTTTCTTACCTTGAAGCTTAATATTTTGGGATGGTTTGAGCTCTCAAATGAGCTCCATATTTATAGTAAAATAAATTATTTACAAATGAATAGTTCTCACCTAAATTTATTTTGGTCATTTTTTGTGGTTACACTAAATCTCTGAAAATGGTGGCAATGGTGGGGATCAATTTTTGAAAATGAAGAACAAAGATTAATGGCAATAGAAGGCGGCTCGACCCTTCACTCTACAGCCTCCTGATTAGTTCTGGGTTAACGTTGAAAGCCTCAGCCAACAGCCTCTCGTCAAAGCCATTGAAGATATTGCTGCTTCTTCTGCTACTGCCGCCGCCGCCATGGCTTTGACTGGTACCTTGGAGTTGTGGTTGTGGGTTGCCACCAAGATAGAATTTCTAGCAAGAACAACAAGTGAATAAAAATTTATGTGTCTTATGTTATATTTTATGTTTTTGTGTTCTCATAACTAGAATGTTTTGTTAATTACCCTGAGGTATTGATCAAGCTGGTTTTGAGAATTGCCAACATCAACAAGTGCGACCAAAACAAGCTGGTCTCGGCCATTGTTGTAGATCCAGTGAGACGATCCAGTAGGCAATGCAATGATATCACCCTCACGTATTTGTCTGACCTTTTGGTGTTGATCTTGAGATCGACTACCTTCACTCTGATAAGGCTGCTGCTGCTGCTGATATTGGTATATCTCAGGACATCCGGGGAATACAGCTCTGTGAATGCCCCTTCCTTCAATAATTATGATATATAAGTAAGCAATGGAAAATCAATCAATTAATTAAAATATATTTAATTTAATTTAATCAAGCCTGCTTGCCTTGAACAGATAGAAAGCTTAAGAGAGTTGGTGTAAGCAGACACAAGGAGGCCATTCTGTTGGATACGGTGATGAAACACTGCAACATTAGCACATTTTAATTGTTGCTTGTTCTGGTCTCAGAATTCTGTGACACCAGCTTCGGATTCGACCCGGAGTTTGTGAGAACCAGCATGCATGAGTCATGTATAGTGACATTTTTTCCAGCAAGCATCAATAATCAATAAACTGCCAAGCCTTTGCCATGCATTGATGAGAAGCCTCCAAGCCAACTTTAGGTGGAGTTGAAACTTGGAGGAAGAAGACATGCTAACTATTGGTGGTTTGGTGGCCAAAAAATTAGAAGCAAAAGGTGGCAGAAAATCAGGGAGTGATTGGTGAAAGTTTTTGAGCCAAAACTTCTACTATATATACAAGGCTTTACAGTGAGTTTAGAATCATCCCAAAGTTGTAAAATAGAGAGAGTGAAGTGAGTTTTTTGTATGTTTAAACACTTGTAATTCTATTCTTGTAAGTAATAGAAGGTTTCGGTTTTTCCTCAAATACACTCTAGAGTAATCAGAGAATCACAACAATTGGTATCAGAGTTTTGGTTCTACTTTGGGATCGTAAAACTCAAGAACGGAGCTCGGTTCGGAAAATTTGGGTTTCGGCAAAGTTGTCAAAAATAAAATTTGAAGATACCATCAGTTAGTTCACGTCGAGACGAGTTTGGTGGTATTTTTCGGCAATCAAACGGAGGTCCGATGACCCCGCTCTCGGTCACGCGCCACACGCGCGTATGAAGGTTGAAGACGATTACATGGCATCCATGTCAGCACACGTCAGCGCCACAACATCACACAGTCAGTAGTCACGTCAGCAACACGTCATCTGCCACGTCAACGCCACGTGTCAGCCACGTCAGCAAGTCGGTCCCACTTTTTCCACATCAGCAACCACGTGTCAGCCACGTCAGCAATCCTGGTAAATTTCACTGAGCCCCCTGAAGTCTTTGAAATTTATAGTTTAGCCCCAGAGGTTTTAGAAATTTACAAATCAGCCCCTAAGTCGGATTTGGACCAACGAAGTGTCTAATCCACCATTTTCGACCATTCCGGACACAACGCTGACCTCCGATTTGTGAAATTCAGCCCCGATTTTAACCTATTTTCATTTTAAAATTTAAAACTTAAAATGAAAATGGAAAATTCCATTTCTGGTGCAATGATCAAGCTGATAGCAACTAATTACTCCATCTGGAGACCTCGGATGATAGATTATTTACACTGTAAAGATTTGTTTGATGTTATCTAGGTGAAGGGAGTGAGACCAGAATTTTTTAAAGAGTATGACTTTAATAAACTCAATAACAGTTCTCTAGGTCAGATTAGACAGTGGATTGGTCACAGTGTCTTCCACCACGTATAGGGATGGCAATTTCCGGATCCGGACCCGGATCCGGATTCGCAACTTCTTCTTTGGACCCGGGTCCGGCAGTGGACCCAGAAAAGGGTATCCGGGTCCGGACCCGGGTATACTCGGAATGGACCCGGGATCCGCAACTCTTTTTTTTTTTAAAAAAAAAAAACTCCACTATTCAAATTCAATATTATACTATTACTATGTAGTATGTATTAACAATATCACAATAATCAATAAGTTTGAATACATATTAGAAATATGATAAGTTTGAATTGGAAATTACAAAACACATAAAAATATTTAAGTTTGAACTTCAAGTTTCAACACTAGGCCACATTACACATCATAATTCATAAACAAAGTACAAGGAAAAAAGTTCAACACAAACATAAGTGACAATTGACAAGTACATAACATAAGTTATGTACTTACATAACTAAAAGTTTCATACATAAGTACATAACACAAGATGAACTTTCAACACAAGTACATAAGTTTGAACTTTTAACATGAAATAAACAAACTACAAATTGAAATTCAACACAAGTACACAACTTCAAGTCATCGGGAGCAATCGTCATTCTTCAAGTCATCAGGATCAATCATTTGTGAAGCATTAATTATTTGTTCGTCAACTTCAATATCTTCAAGCATTTCACGACCTAACAATAATAAATAAATATTAAAGTAATGTTAGTTGTAATAGAAAATCTTAATGCATATGAATTTTACAATAAACAAATAGTTTATTACCTCGTATCTCACTCCACAACCAATTTTGAGTACACATTAACGCCTCCACAGTATCTGGATGAAGTCTACTACGATGAGGACTCAAATGCCTACGTCACGTACTAAAAGCGGACTCATAAGCAACAGTAGAAACATGAATAGCCAAAAAATCCCTAGCAATCTCAGCAAGTACATGATATTTGCCCTTGTTATTACTCCACCATTATAAAATATCAAAATTACTAGTTGTGGATGTGGATTTCGACCGAGGTCCACAATCGAGAATTTGTAGGTTGGGGGCACTAGCGATCCTGCAAGACAAATGTAGAGTGAGCGGGAGTAGGCTGCCTACCGGTGTGGTGGGAGCTGGGGGCACTCCGACGCTCAAGTTAGTAGTATGAAATGAGTAGTAAATATGTAAAATGTGAAAGCAAGGTTTGTTATTACCTTATCTTTATTTGGGTTGCCGTGAAGGCGGTGACAAGTGTTTATGGAATGGGAATCTATGAGAGCTTGTGTCAAAGAGCAGAAGCTAGTAAGAGAGAAGTGAAGCTTGGATGAATGTAGAGAAGCTTCCCCTATGTATGCTGAGTTACGTATCATTTTTATAGATTTGAAAGAGGTTGATTTATAGCTGTAACAGAAGCTGTATATGAGACCCACAACGTGCTGTGATTTCTGGCAATGGGGCCTCTCACATGTTTATTGTTTCTTCTTTCGGTGGGAAGATAATTTGCATGTGGAGATATATTCTTTGTTGGGGAAAAGAGAGAAGGGGTTGGTGAATAATTAATGGGGTTTGTCCTTTTGTTTTTGTAAATGGTTTAGAGTTTAATGGGCTGGGTTATCGCTTTGGGCCTCACCTGGTGTTGATTTCGAAGTGAAAGGATGGTTTTACCCTTGGCCCAAATTTGGCCCATACAGTTTGTCTCATACTCTCTAAGTCAAGAAGTTCTTGATTTGAAGAGTATTTTTATGCATGTCGTACGAAACATGATATGTAAGAGTACCGGTCAGAATTCTAGGTACTTTTCTTTTTATCGTCTGGGTTTAACGTCTTCTATTTGTGAGGACCAAAGAGCTGTAAAATCTTTTCAAGTTGTCTGGTCAAAATGTAATCCATGTCATGAACTCGACTCGACATGAGTCTATGGGGGATGTCCCCGGTCGACTGAACCAGATGAAGGTTCATAAGTAAATTCATTTGACTCGACATGAGTCTATGAGGGATGTCTCTGGTCGACTGAACCAGATGAAGATCAGGAGTATATTCACACGACATCGTGTCGTATGGACTGTAAGAAGTTTCTGTCTTTATTTGAATCTAAATGAGTTTATGGGGGATGTCCCCGGTCGACTGAACCAGATAAAGGTCAGGACAATCTCCATACTACTGGTCAATGACCAGGGGAGTCTTCAAATTTTTCTAGACCTGATGAAGGTCATATAATGACTCTTCATGAGCCATGGGGGATGTCCCCAGTCTACTGAACCAGATGAAGGTTAAGGTCTTCCATTTGACTCTAAATGACCCATGGGGAATGTTCCCAGTCGACTGAACCAGATAAAGGTCAGGACAATCTCCATATTATTGGTCAAAGACCAGGAAAGTCTTCAAATTTTTCTAGACTATATGAAGGTCATGTGTTGAACTCGAGTCTACATGAGCCATGGGGAATGTTCCCAGTCGACTGAACCAGATGAAGGTTCAGGAGTTATTTCACACGACATGTGTCGTCTGGATTGTAAGAAGTCCATGTCTTCATTTGACTCGACATGAGTCTATGGGGGATGTCCCCAATCGACTGAACCAGATAAAGGTCATGACAATCTCCATACTACTAGTCAAGGACCAGTGAGTCTTCAAATTTTTCTAGACCAGATGAAGGTCATATGATGACTCTTCATGAGCCATGGGGGATGTCCCCAGTCCACTGAACCAGATGAAGGTTCAGGTCTTCCATTTCACTCTAAATGAGCCATAGGGAATGTTCCCAGTCGACTGAACTAGATGAAGGTCAGGACAATCTCCATATTACTGGTCAAAGACCAGGGGAGTCTTCAAATTTTTCTAG
Organism: Zanthoxylum bungeanum; assembly: GCA_019454045.1. NCBI lineage: Eukaryota > Viridiplantae > Streptophyta > Magnoliopsida > Sapindales > Rutaceae > Zanthoxylum > Zanthoxylum bungeanum. Next base: position 115,439 of record SKCR01007849.1, on the reverse strand, counting down.
ACCAGATTAAGGTCATGTGTTGAACTCGACTCTACATGAGCCATGGGGAATGTTCCCAATCGACTGAACCAAATGAAGGTTCAGGAGTTATTTCATACGACATGTGTCGTCTGGACTGTAATAAGTCCATGTCTTCATTGGACTCGACATAAGTCTATGGGGGATGTCCCCAATCGACTGAACTAGATGAAGGTTCAAGAAAATTTCCATACTACTGGTCAATGACCAAGGGAGTCTTCAAAATTTTCTTGACCAGATGAAGGTGATATGTTAAACTTGACTCTACATGAGTCCATGGGGATGTCCCCAGTCGACTGAACCAGATAAAGGTCAGGATAATCTCCATACTACTGGTCAAGGACTAGGGGAGTCTTCACATTTTTATAGACCAGATGAAGGTCATGACAATCTCCATACTACTGGTCAAGGACCAGAGGAGTCTTCAAATTTTTCTAGACCAGATGAAGGTCATATGATGACTCTTTATGAGCCATGGAGGATGTTCTCAATCGACTGAACCGGATGAAGGTTCAGGGTACACTCCATCCGACGGAGAGTCTTCAATGTCGTCTGGACTAGGAGTAGTCCAGGTCTTCAACTATGTCATATGGCATTGCTTGCAAATTTCAAAACCATAATCATAGTAAGTAAAGAAATGAGAACATTGATACCTTTCGTCTGAAGGATTTATCGAGTGACTAGTCAATGGCTCTTCAATGTAAGAAACATACTCTGTTTGATTGAAATAATGAGAGATCTTTTACTTGTCTGTTGTGTTGACTTGGCAGAAGGTTGATAATGAAGTCTAATACGGAGGATGTTTCTTTGTCTAACGTTTCAAGTCAACTATACATATTGACGAAGGTACAAGGGAGTCTACAGATACCAGATCTGATGGAGGTCTAAGAAGATTTCATTCTACAACACTTGAAGAAAGTAAATCAGAGTCTAAATGACCCGATGAAGGTCCAAGAAAGTATACACACTCCACTATACCTGATGAAGGTACGTGGGAGTCTACACACTCCATTATACCTGATGTAGGTACATGGGAGTCTACACACTCCGTGCATAATAAAGATCCACGAGGGTCTTCATTCCTCACTCTACAGGATCTAACATGAGTCAATGAGGATCTTTACTCTACTAGACCTGAAGAAGGTCTATGAGAGTCTTTCCTTCTCATACTACTAGATCTGATGAAGGTCTATGAGACTACTGTCGAATGGGCTATCAAATGGACCTGATGAAGGTCTATGAAGGTCATCACTCATTCTCCTAATGAGGATTTATGAGACTACGGTCGAATGAACTTGTCGAATGGACTTGATGAAAGTCCAAAGAATTCATCACTCACTCTCTTAGACCTGATGAAGGTCCATGAGACTATGATAGAATGAACTTGAAGAATATATGTCAAGGTCATCACTCTTCACACTTCTACGATACTAATGTCTAATGGAGTTTGTCGAATGGACCTGATGAAGGTCCAAGGAGGTCATCACTCATTATACTAGACCTGAAGAAGGTCCAAGAGACTATAATAGATAAACTTGATGAAAGACATCAATTTCATCTCTATGTTATGAGACTACTGTCGAATGGAGTTGTCGAATGGACCTGATGAAGGTCCAAGGTCATCACTCACTATACTAGACCTGAAGAAGGTCCATGAGACTATAATAGAATGAACTTAAAGAATATTTATCAAGGTCATTACTCTTCACACTTCTACAATACTACTGTCGAATGGACCTGATGAAGGTCCGAGGAGGTCATCATTCATTTACTATACCTGAAGAATGTCCATAAGTCTACAATGTTCCATGAGAACGAACATGATGAAGCTGTGTGAAAATTCACTCTATCTGACCTGATGAAGATCAGGAGACTACGGTCGAATGAGACTAATGAATGTCTATGAGAATCTTTATTCTACTAGACCTTATGAAGGTCCAAGAAGCCATGATCGAATGAACTTGATGTAAGTCCCAATGAATCTTCATTCTACTAGACCTGATGAAGGTCCAAGACAATTTTCACTCTATCTGTCCATAAGACTATAGTCGAATGGACCGTACAAAGCCCCAAAAGACACGGTCGAATTAACCTAATAAATGTCTGTAAGAATCTTCACTCTACTAGACCTGATGAAGGTCCATGAAGCTATGGTCGAATGAACTTGATGTAAGTTAAAGTGAATCTTTATTCTATTAGACATGATGAAGGTCCAAGATAATTTTCACTCTACCTGTCCATGAGACTATAGTCGAATGGACCTGACAAAGGCCCAAAAGACACGGTCGAATGAACCTAATAAATGTCTGTGAGAATCTTTACTCTACTAGACCTGATGAAGGTCCATGAAGCTATAGTCGAATGAACTTGAAGTAAGTTCAAGTGAATCTTCATTCTACCAGACCATGAGACTATTGTCGAATGTACCTGTCAAAGGTCCATGAGACACGGTCATATGAACCTAATGAATGTCTATGAGAATCACCACTCTACTAGACCTGATGAAGGTCCAAAATAATTTTCATACTACCTAACTTGATAAAAGTTGGTCGATTGGACCTAAAGGAGGTCCAAGAAAATTTTCATTCTACCTGACCTGATGAAGGTCAGGAGACTACGATCGAATGAACCTAATGAAGGTTCATGGGGCTTTTCCAATGCTTTCTAGAGTTTATGGAAATTCATCCATATAGTCTAGAGTGGATGATAATCTTCATACGTAGTGTGGAGATGATTATCCTCATATGTAGTATGAAAAAGATGGATGTCTATCAAGGTCATTACTAATTATACAAGACCTGAATAAGGTCAATGATACTACAATCAAAAGTCACATAGAATTTTCATACTACCTAACCTGATAAAGGTTGGTCGATTGGACCTAAAGGAGATCCAAAAGAGTTCTTCATTCTACTAAACATGATCAAAGATTCCCTATGTAGTATGGAGTTGGCAATATTAAATCAACATAGTATGGAGATGATGACAAACCTTTGACTTAGTTTAAAGGAGTTGATAATCATTCCAAGTAGTGTAGGAGACATGGGAGTTTTCTATGTAGCCTGAAGTTGATAGCTGCTTCTTAAATTTTTATTCTTAAATTATGCGCATAGAGAGCTACTGTTTTTCCAATGTTGTATGGCTTTTATAACAAACATAGTGAAACCCTTAATGCACTTTTGGACCCCACGTAAGCTTCTTTTGTTTATTGGTCAATGGAGAGTCTTCCTCTCTCATGGTCACGCCACCTGTTTTTTTTTTCTTTTTTTACCCCACCTTTTTTGTCTTTCTTTCACTCATGCCACTTTTTCTTCCTTTATCATATGCATAAAAAAAACCTTATTTCAAGTGTTGGGCCTACGCTACTTTCCTCTTATTTTCTTGATCAAAGTTGGCTGCCTACTTTCTCTCTTCTTCTTTCATTACTTCATATTCTCTTTTCAAACTGGCCCCACCTTGCTTTCCTCTTTTTCTTCTTTTGGTCAAAATCTTCTTTGTTTTTTTTTATCTTCTCTCACTTATCACCTCCATTTCTTCTTCTTTAGTCAAACAACAAAGAAAATCCAGGCCCACCTTGCTTTCCTCTTTTTTTTAATCTCACGTGGACCTTCTCTTTTAATTCCTTTTCTCTGGCTTCGTGAGCTTCTGAGGCTTTTTAAGTTTGCTTTCGGTTTTTTTGCCTTTATCTGGGCTGACATGTCGAGCTGAAAAGCCTTTTTTTTTTTGGTTGCAGCTTAGGGTAGTTGGCCTCACTTTATCTCAACTATTTGTGACTTATGAGGTTCGTTTTGTAGAGTGAAACTTTTCTTCAGCACCCACGTGTAGCTTGACGGAAGGAATCTAGAGCATTGGGTACCTTTAACTTTGGACTACTTGCAATTCTTATTGGAGCCTACGATTTTTTTTTTGCAGTCTGCGTACGACTATGGACTACATGTGGCAGAGTGCTTCATGCAAGTGTAGACTGGCAACTACACATGTAAACTGTGGTTGTGTCCAGCTTCTTTCTTATGTAAAAGACCATAATTGGCTTAGACAGTGAGTTTTCACGTAGTCTGGAGGAGATGAAAAACTTTTCTTATAGATTGGAGGAGATGACAATCCTTCCACGTCATCGGGAGGAGATAACAATCCTCTTTGTATCGCGTGAAGTAGATGACACACCTTTCATATCGTATGAAGAAGATTGGAATTCATCCCTCTCGTATGATGAATATGGCTATTCTCCCAAGTCTTTGGGAGCTGATGATTTATAGGGAAAGTGTGCTGAAGTTATCTTGAATTGGATTTTCCTTATTGGTCGTGATAGGTCGGTTGAAGAAATGTGATGGTTTTTTTGGTGATTAAATTGATGGTCATTTGATGGTGAATTTTCACTTACCATATTCTCGAATGCTCCTAAGAAATTAGGTTGATAAGATAATTGAAATGAGTGGTAGCCTCAAGCCTTTGAGTGGCTGAAGAAAGAATTATGTTCCAGATACTATTGGAGATTAGTACTGGAGTTTTACATGGATCAATTTTCATCTTCCATTGATTGTAACTATTTTATAGAGTGGCTGATTATGCCACCACAGGATCAGGTGTCTGTTTGTAAGGATTGTAGACTGAGTGGACTTTTCTTGCTATGAATCGCTAAGGCCTCATGGTGGGCGCCAAATTGTGGATGCTGGATTTCGACCGAGGTCCATAATCGAGAATTTATAGGTTGGGGCACTAGCGATCCTACAAGACAAAAGTAGAGTGAGCGGGAGTAGGCTGCCCACCGGTGTGGTGGGTGTCGGGGGCACTCCGACGCTCAAGTCAATAGTATGAAATGAGTAGTAAATATGTAAAATATGAAAGCAAGGTTTGTTATTACCTTATCTTTCTTTGGGTTGCCGTGAAGGCGGTGACAAGTGTTTATGGAATGGGAAGCTATGAGAGCTTGAGTCAAAAAGCAGAAGCTAGTAAGAGAGAAGTGAAGCTTGGATGAATGTAGAAAAGCTTCCCCCATGTATGCTGAGTTACGTATCCTTTTATAGATTTGAAAGAGGTTGCTTTATAGCTATAATAGAAGCTGTATATGAGACCCACAACGTGCTGTGATTTCTGGCAATGGGGCCTCTCACATGTTTATTGTTTATGCTTTCGGTGGGAAGATAATTTGCATGTGGAGATATATTCTTTGTTGGGAAAAGAGAGAAAGGTGGTGAATAATTAAAGGGATTTGTCCTTTTGTTTTTGTAAATGGTTTAGAGTTTAATGGGCTGGGTTATCGCTTTGGGCCTCACCTGGTGTTGATTTCGAAGTGAAATGACGATTTTGCCATTGGCCCAAATTTGGCCCATACACTAGTCGGAGGTAAAACACCCCAATCTAAGTAAGTCTCCAACTCAGATTTAGATTGCTTATAGTTAATTTCTTGGGAGATAAATGAGTCTCACTCCCCATCTATACTCTCATCCATCAATACAGTAGATTGTGTTGTTGAACCGGATCGAGAAGAACTACCAATTCCTAAGGCACCTCCTCCAACTTGATCGACGGCCACTGCATGCTTTGCCTCATATTCATGCACCAAATTAGAGAAAATCTTAAATACTCTATCAATATTATATGAAGATTCTTCTCCATAAATCTTAGGGAAAAAAATGAATCATTAACTTCTTAAACCTAGGATCTAGCATGTTCCCTACAGCCATCGCTCCATGAATAACGTCCCAATACTTCTCATACTTTGACACCATTTTAGTAGCCATTTTCCTAATCCCTTCAATATGTGATTTCTCCCATAAATTCATTGCTAATCTAATTTCACATATCTTAGGAAAAAAAAATTGAGGTGGGATATCTAGTTCCTGAAAAAATTTCTGTCAACTTAGAAAACACCTTCAAATGCTCACACATAATCTTTACTAACTCCCAGTCTGACTCACATGGCAAACATTTATAATTTTTATCACATTCCTTCAACCGAACAAATGCATCTTTATACAAGGAAGCAGTACTTAACATTAAAAAGGTTGAATTCCAACGAGTTTTACAATCTAAAACCAATTTTTTTGTCTCCTTAATACCTAATTGACGTACTGCAGCTTCAAAATTTTCAACTCTTCCAGGTGTAGTTGTCCAATAAAGCACTGAATGTCTTATCTTTTCAACACCTTTTTCCATTACAGACATTCCATCTTTCACTATTAAATTCAAGATATGAGCACAACACGCATGTGAAAAATTTTCCCATCCATAATCAATGAATTTTGTGAAAATTTATCAAGTAACATGTCAATCATAGAATCATTAGCAGAACAATTGTCTACAGTCAAAGTTGACAACTTCCTATCAATATTCCAATCCATCAAGCACTCGTGCAACACATTACACATCACTTCACCAGTATGTGGAGCAGGCACATATATAAACCTTATAAAGCAAACAAGTTATGTTATTTAAATAATTAAAATGCATTTATATTAAAGTATATAAAATATAAATAAGAAGATGTTACCTTATGATACGACTTCGTAGCACCCATAAGTTGTCAATATAATGGGTTGTAACAACCATATATCCCTTTTTCTAATTACTAGCAGTCCACATATCTGCAGTAATTGCTATTTTACTCTCACAAGATTCTAGTGAACTGATTATCCTTGACTTTTCGAGTTCATAAAGCTTCAAAATTTCATTCTTTATAGTGTTCCTAATTATTGTTTCAATTGTTGGTTGAAGCAACTCTAACAATCCACGAAACCCATGATATTCAATAAAGGAAAGTGGAAGTTCGTGTAAGATTATCATTCTAGCAATTGCAATCCTCACCGCAATCATATCACATTTTGGGTGGGCAATATTTTCCAGTGAAGTAGTTCCATCCCACTTAGTCGTATATTGTAAATGCATTTGGTTGACATCCCTGAAAGTCTTTCTTAAACAATAATCATAACGTTTCTTCAGGTGTGAAGTCCCACTAGAATATTTTCATGACAACACTTTTCCACAATAGTTGCATATAGCATCAAGCTCTCCACCATCATTTTTTTTACCTTTTAAAATGGTTCCATATATTTGAAGTTAGCCTTCTATTGCTACTGCCAGACTGTTTCGATGAACCCTCTGCGGCCTCGATATCTTAACTATCTCTCTTTCGTCGATTGCCAATTAAATTATCAGGGCCATGACCACGCCCTCGGCCACGTCCACAACTACTTTGACTTTCTACATGTGCTGCCGAATCTTGCTCAATGTCAAAAATATTGACATCATCTTCTATTGGTTGACTTGGTTCCATTTCATCAACAGTATTTTCAGATATATTGCCCAATATCCTCCCGGACCTCCCCTGCTCATCTTCACCCATCTGCTAGACTACTACTGCAAGCTGAATTAAGATAGAAACATGACCCAAGTTTAAATTTATGTCATATGTTAAACAAATTTATATTCAAGCATAATTAAACAAATTTATGTTATCTGTTAAACATTACCCACATTACATATGCTTATTTTGAACTTTTATCTCTTAATCCACCATTATCCTCAGAAGGAAAATTTATATTCAAGCATAATTAAACAAATCTATGGCAAGCAGGCAAATTTGTAATTCCAGTATGCTGTAAAACAAGAAAGAAATGCCAGTATGCCGTAAAACAATAACTCAAAAGGCAAGCAGGCAAATTTATAATTCCAGTATGCCGTAAAACAAGAAAGAAATGCCAGTAAGTGGTAAAACAAGAACTCAGAAAGCAAGCAGGAAAATTTCTTTTAAGTTTCCAAAAGGATTCAAGAAGGCAAGCCGCAAGCAACATACCTCAAAGAGTGAAGACTGAAGATGGTGGCTGACTGCCAGACCAGATCGTGTTGTCGTGACTTGTGCGTGAAGACTGAAGACTGAAGATGGTGGCTGGCTGGCTACGTGAATTAGGGTTATGTTTTTAGGAATTAGGTGGCTCAGACGCTCAGTGGCTGCGTGAATCGTGATTTAGTTTAGGAAGAGTGAGCTTGAAGATGGTGGTTGGTGGCACTGGCAAGTGGGGGTGGCTGCGTGAGGTGAGTACGAATGAAGATGATTTAGGAATTAGGGATAGAGACCCTAATTTAGGGTTATGTAACATTTTGTTTTTTTTTTTAAAAAAAAAACGGGTCTCGGGTACCTAGGTCCGGAAATATCCGGTCCCGGGTACTCGGGTCTGGAAATATCTGAACCCAGGACAGTGCGAGTCTGCGAAATTCAGAATCGGATCCGTAATTTTTTTTACGGATCCGGGTAGACCCGGACCTGGGTCGTCCAGGTCCATGCAGACCCGGGCCAGGTCCGGGTCTGCTTGCCATGCCTAACCACGTAGCATAGGATACATATGCTTATGAAATGTGGAGGAAATTGGAAGACATGTTGCAAGCCAAAACAGCTCGGAATAAAGCCTTAATCATAAGGCGTTTGGTGAACCTGGAGCTACGGAGTGGAACTTCTGTTGCAGAACACACCAACGAGTTCCAAAGCCTGGTGAACAAGTTATTTGCAGTAGACATGCAACTGGCAGGCGAAGTTCAAGCCCTCTTGCTACTCAGTTCTCTTCCTGATAGCTGAGAGACACTAGTGGTTAATCTTAGCAACTCAGCTCCAGGAGGTAAATTTACCATGCCTATGGTAAAAGACATATTGTCTAATGAAGAAGCCAGAAGAAAAGATATGGGCTCAGATCAAACAGAAGCCCTTATCTCAGAGCATCGAGGAAGACAACATGAGAAAAATCAAGGGAGAGGGAAAGGCAAAAGAAAAAGTATGGGCAAATCAATGGACGGGAGAAATCCTACATACAAGTGCTTCCACTGTGGCATAGAAGGCCACCTAAAGAATAATTACTGTAAACTGCAACGAGAGCAGAGATAAGGCAATAACCAGCCGAAGTAGAATGATGTGGAGACACTAGTATTTACTATATGAGATGTAGTTATATGCTCTGTCCAGGAAGAATCATGCCTTCACACCGGAAATCAAGATGTCGAGTGAGTGGTAGATACTGCAGCATCCTACCACGTCATTCCTCACTAGCATAGAAGGCCACCTATATAAGAATTACCAAAAACTGCAACGAGAGCAAGGATAAGGCAATAACCAGCCGAAGTAGAATGATGTGGAGACACTAGTAGTTACCACATGAGATGTAGCTATATGCTTCGGCCATGAAGAAGCATGTCTTCACACAACAACTCAGGATGTCGAGTGGGTGGTAGATACTGCAGCATCCTACCATGTCACTCCTCACATGGATTTCTTCACAACATACAAAGCAGAAGACTTTGGAGCAGTGAAGATGGGAAATACCAGTTCTTCTCAGATAATGGGAATTGGTGAAATACAGTTGTGGATAAATACAGGATATACAATAACCCTGAAGAAGGTAAGACATATTCCAGAACTTCGGCTCAACTTACTCTCGGTGGTAGCCCTTGACAAACAGTGTTATGCTAGCCACTTCTGCAATGGCACTTAAAGAATGATAAAATGTGTCATGGTCATCGTCCGAGGAAATATTTGTGGAACTCTATACAAAACTCATGTGAAGATTTGTGCAGAAAGCCTCAATGTAGCTGAACCGGAGGCTTCTTAATATCTGTGGCGCCAGAGACTCGGTCACATGAGTGAAAGAGGATTGTCTACCTTGACAAAGAATGATCTAATCTCTATCTCCAAAAATGCTGCTCTAGATCCTTGCAATCACTGTCTTTTTGGTAAGCAACATAGAGTCTCTTTCAATTTCTCTTCTATAAGAAGATCAGAGTTACTCAGTCTGGTGTACTCTGATGTTTGTGGTCCCTTGGAGGTCAATTCACTAGACGGTAACAAATACTTTCTGAATTTCATTGACGATGCTTCTTTGAAGGTATGGGTGTATTTTCTGAAATCAAAGAAGCATGTCCTGGACTATTTCGAACTATTACATGCCATGGTCGAGTGTGAAACAGGGAAGAAACTGAAGTGCCTTCGCACAGACAATGAAGGCGAATACACTTCTAGGGAGTTCGATGCCTACTGCGGAAGTCACGGTATTCGACACGAAAGTATTATTCCACGTACCCCAAAACACAATGGTGTCACTGAAAGGATGAACAACACCATTATAGAGAAAGTTAGAAGCATGATCAGTATGGCTAAGCTGCCAAAGCCATTCTAGGAAAAAAATATTTATGCCGCCTGCTACCTGATCAAAAGATCACCATCTGTACCGTTGAACTTTGAGATTCTAGAGAAGGTGTGGTCTGGTAAAAATCCCTCATATTCTTACCTCAGAACATTCGGTTGTTTAGCATTTGCACACGTATTCAAAGAGCTCAGGCAGAAGCTCAATGACTACTCCATGCATCTTCATAGGCTATGGAGATGAGGAATTTGGATACAGGCTATGGGACTATAAGGAAAAGAATGTCATCAGAAGTAATGATGTAGTGTTTATTGAAGATCAAACCATAGAAGACATTGAAAAGCCCAATATGTCTTCTAATTCCAGTACCAACAAAGCCGATGTAAATTTGAACACAACCCCAGCACCAACACGAGTGGCCACAGATAATGATGGGGTGCAAGACATGCCAGAAGCAGAACCAGAGGAGGAAGGTGGTGTTAAGCAGCAGGAGCTGCAACCTGCTCCATCAGAGGATACGAGATCATCCACAGATCTGGATAACAATAGACAGCCTGAAATCAGTGAACCTGAAGTACGAAGATCTGAGCAAGGCCAGATTCCATCATCCAAATACTCAAGATCTGAATACATTCTGTTTACTAACAAGGGGGAGCCAGAAACCTTCAACGAAGTTGTATCTCATAAAGACAAAGAAAAATGGTTGCACGTAATGCATGATGAAATGGAATCTCTGCAGAAAAATAACACTTATGAGATAGTCAAGCTCCCGCATGGCACGAAGACACTGAAAAATAGATGGGTGTTCAAGATGAAGAAAGATGGCAGCGAAAATATGGTGAAACACAAAATTCGGCTAGTAGTCAAAAGATTCCTACAAAAAAAAGGAATTGACTATAATGAGATTTGTTCACTAGTGGTAAAGATGGCTTCAATCCGATTTATCCTAGGATTGGTAGCCAGTTTGAACTTAGAGCTTGAACAAATGGATGTCAAAACAACTTTCCTTCATGGTGATCTGAATGAAGAAATCTACATGGAGCAATCAGAAGATTTCAAGGTTTCAGGAAAAGAAAACCTTGTTTGCAAGCTGAAAAAGAGCTTGTACGAGCTCAAGCAAGCACCGAGGCAGTGGTACAAGAAGTTTGATTCATTCATGGTAGGTCAAGGATACAAAAGAACTGCAGCAGATCAATGTGTATACATTCAAAGGTTTCTAGATGGAAATTTTGTTGCTTTTCTACTATATGTGGATGACATGTTGATTGTTGGACAAGAAGTAGCGAAGATCAGCCAGCTGAAGAAGGAACTCCCTTAGTCTTTTGACGTGAAAGACTTAAGATTAGCTCAACAGATTTTGGGAATGAAGATTTTCGTGACAAACAGAACAAGAAGTTGTGGCTTTCACAGGAGAGTTATATTAAACGGATAATCAAGATGTTCGATATACAGAAAGCCAAATCAGTCAGCGTTCCGCTAGCGCACCATTTCAAACTGAGCAAGATTTCATGCCCCTCATCCAAGAAAGAGATAGAGGAGATGTCATCAACACCATATTCTTCAGCTGTTGGAAGCCTAAAATATGCAGTGGTATGTACGAGGCCATATATTACACATGCAGTGGGTGTAGTGAGTTGTTTTCTCTCTAACCCTGGAAAGCAACACTGGGAGGTAGTTAAATGGATTTTTAGGTACCTCAAGGGTACTGTAGGACACAGATATTGGACGACGCTGTTCCGGGCTCGTGGCCCGGTTGGGAGTATGGAGTAGCCTGTGGGGGACTAAACCGGAGAAATTATATGGAGTCACCACCCGATGTGAACCGGGAAAATGATTTAAGGCCGCACTCACCCCTTGCAAGGGAATACCTCAAACCGTTGGGTTCAGAACGGTCCCTTACTTATGCCACTCGTAATGATATGATTTGTGCAATAATTTAATCGAATCTACGCAACATATTTCCAAGAGTATTCTATTTTAAGTTCACATGCATGAAAGTAATCATCATAATGACAAATATATAATATCATACAATAATCTCATGATATGTTGAATCATCACAAGTGGAAAATAAATAACAACCTAAACAGAAGTTGAACGCCTATTGCGAAAGAAGATAACTAAATCATGTAAAGAGGAATAACGTACTAGCGGCTAAATCATGCTTAAGGAACAAGTAACAAACTGATGACCTAATCATGTTTGAACACAATCTCACGAACACATCAAACGGATAAATGCGGGAACACAAGTAGATGGTAGCAGTAAAAGTGTCATTAATGGAATGGTATGATTAATTACATAATGCAAGAGAAATCACCCCAGAAGTAATCATGCATGAAATGTGATGAAAAAGAATCAGTTCAGTGTATGCACGTTCGTGTAGCGTTCGAAAACGCGTTCGAATGGTAAACAGAAGGTTCTCGTTCATGTGGCATTTGATAACGCATTCGAACAGGACAAGACCTGATGAAACAAAATGCATACGCATTCGAGTAGCGTTCGTAAACGCGTTCGAACGGTAAACAGAAGGTTTACGTTCGTATAGCGTTTGATAACGCGTTCGAACGGGAGAAAACCTGATGAAACAAAAATGCATGCACGTTCGAGTAGCGTTTGTGAATGCGTTCGAATAGGAAACAAAAAGTTCGCGTTCGTGTAGCGTTCAAGAATGCGTTCGAACGGGACAGGACCTGATGCATGATAGACGACGCACACGCATACACAGATGCACAATGTAGGACCCCGTGTGCCCGATTGAACTCATTCTCATTCAATCGAGCATACCTCGTCCGGCGTGGCAAAACATCGTGGTAAAGGTAGCCTTCAGGAATTTTCCCTCGAATAGAGGACCTTTAATCCACCCTAGTTAGCCCATGCGCATTAGAATGCAATACATGCATAAATAGAACAATGATATACACAAAGTCAATGACATAATGAAAGGCGCGGCAAAACATCATGGTAAGGTAGCCTTCAGGCATTTTCCCTCGAATAGAGGACCTTTAATCCACCCTAGTTAGCCCATGCGCACAAGAATGCAATGCATGCGTAAATAAATCAACGATATGCAAAGGGTAAATGACATAATAAAAGGCGCGACAAAACATCGTGGTAAAGGTAGCCTTCAGGCATTTCCCTCGAATAGAGGACCTTTAATCCACCCTAGTTAGCCTATGCGCATTATGTTACCGTGCATATAAAATAAGGACAACAATATAGGACTTCACATATTCGATTAAACATATATCACATTCAATCAAACACACTTTGTTCGGTGCGGTAAAGCATTGTCGTAAAGGTAGTCTTTCAGACTTTTCTTCCCTCAAATAGGGAACCTTTAGGCCAACGTACTAAGCCCAAGCGCATCACATCATCAATAAAACAAATAATCGTACGGAAATTAAATGGCGGAATATAAAATGCGGATAATAAACAAACAAGATGCAAAAGCAAAGTGAAACATGTGACGTTTGCTCAAGTGGTAGGTGGAGTTGTATTCCAAGTACAGACCGCATTACCGTCCATTCGGATTCGGCTATGGAATTTACGTGTGGGTTTCCATCCTATATACCACAAGAGACGACACATTTTACCATCCATTCAAAGGCCACAATATGCATCAACAAATGACTCTCATGCGAAGAAAATAAATAAAACAATTAAGAGATGAATAAAAATGAATATTAGAAGAACCCTCAGGTCTAACCTTTTAAATCACCTCTCGGATGTACGGTACATGATCGTCGGAAGGGTTAACGCTCCGCAACTCCTCCGGTTCACTGGTTCACTGCTTCTTTTCGCTGTTTCGTTGTTTGGACCGCTGTCTTCACTTCGTTTCACTACTGTTTTTTCTGTTTTATTTTAGTCACTATTTTTATTGAATAGGGGGGTTGTTTTGTGGTTTCTAGAGGGATTAGGGGCTCCTGTTTTGTGCAGTAATCTTAAAGGTTTTAAAATGCAGTTTTTATTCACTGTTTTTGGTTATTTAGGCTACTGTTTTAAGGTATTTGGGCTGCTGTTGTTAGGTGGATGTAGGGGTTATTTTAAGGGTGATTTTCGACTGTAGAGAGTGAGGAAGGAAAAGAGAATTCTTTGTTGCTTATGGCTTGTGTTATGCGTCAATGCTAGGAACTTTTTTGTGTGAATGAGCTAGGGGTTCTAAGGGTTGGATTTGGGTTTCTTTTATAGGCAAAGGCTAGGGTTTTCTAAGGTTGAAAAGGAAAGGGACCAATTAGTGTTTTACAAGGAAAATTTATATTTGATTGGGGATAAGATTTGTTTTATTTAGGTAAGTGGATTTGTTATTTTAGTAGGTGATTATTTAGATTTCATTTGAATTATTTTAATTTGGTATGTGATTTTTTAGATTTGTTTTAATTTCACCATGTGTTAAATATGTATTTTATCAATTTGGATATATTTTATGGCTTTGGTGGGCTAATTGGGCTTGGGTGTGAGGCTAGCAGCAAAACTAGAAGTACCGACACCGTTCGAACGCTGATTCGAACGCTACACGAACGCCCATAATCTGCTTGACGTCCGAACGTTTTAACGAATGCAGCACGAATGAAAGCAGTGAACATGTGAATTGAATCTGATGAAATACTTATTCTGAATTTCCCCTTCCGACGTCCGTTTCCCGAGACTTCCGTGACTTAAAAGGTAGTGTCTCCAAATGAGACTCATCATAGGGACTTACATGCAAAATGCAGTGCCTACAGTCACCCCCACTTTGATGGGACTTGCGCAGTGTGTGAAAATGACAATCCTATCAAAGTTATGCAATGCATTTTTACTTACCTGGCTCGCCAGCTGCCACCAGACTTGCCTGCTGGCTCGAGCTGAGTTGATGACGTAGTGGACTTCGATCCTGGGATGCATCCCAATAACTGCAACGGACAACGGGGGCCTCGACCCTAGGACGCATCCCGATACCGCTGACAAAGTGGGTCACAACCCTGGGACGCATCCCCAAAACTGATGATGTAGGGGGCCAACGACCCTGGGACGCATCCTGATAATTACAACTGACAATGGGGGCCTCGACTCTGGGACGCATCCCAATACCGCTAACAATACTGATGCTAGTCATGACCCTGTGACTCATCCCCAAAACTGATACTGATGATGCGGGTCTCAACCCTGGGACTCATCCCCATAACTGATGCTGATGCGGGTCTTGCCCGCGGGACTCATCCCCAAAACTATATTGATACTGACGTGGGCCTCGCCCCTGGGACTCATCCCCAAAATTGCTGATGATATATGTGGGCCTCGACCCTGGGACTTATCCCCAAACTGATGCTGACATGGGCATCGCCCCCAAACTGATGTTTGATGTGGGCCTCACCCCCAAACTGATGCGGATGTGGGCCTCAACCCTGGGACTCATCCCTCAACTGATGCTGACATGGGCCTCGCCCCCAAACTGATATTTGATGTGGGCCTCGCCCCCAAACTGACACGGATGTGGGCCTCATCCCCAAACTGATACTGATGTGAGCCTCGCCCCCAAACTGATACTGATTTCTTCCAAAAACTGATGACACTGTACTGTTGCTGCTTCTGGTTGGCTTGCTTTTGCCGCTTTCTCTTTTTCTTCTTTGAAACCTGTTATTACAAAACAGAACAAACACAAAAAGAATGCAAATATGTTACGTGTATGCATGCATGCATGAATGAGTTTCATATCCCGTTGGGTTAGGTCTTCTGTCAATTCCCTTGGTGATTGCTCGGTCTTCTTTCCCTAAGGTAAAATACTGCTTCAATCTATCCACATTGATCGGCTCATTGAACTGGTTCCCCTCCAAGTCTGACAGTCTCACTGCCTCATTTCCCATTACTTTATGCACTATGTAGGGCCCTTCCCAGTTAGGTCTGAACTTTCCTCTTGGGTTTTTCGTCGACGGCCTCGACTACTTAAGTACCAAATCACCCTTTCTGATCTTTGTATGACGCACCTTCTTGTTGAATGCTCGGGCTAATCTCTTCTGATATAGTTGCATGTGATGCAAGGACTTCAGCCTCTTTTTATCCAGTAGTGCTAACTGTTTAAATCTCTGTGCAGCCCATTCTTGTTCAGGTAACTCTGTTTCTGCTAATACCCTCAAGGATTGTATCTCAACTTCCACTGGCAGTACTGCTTCCATTCCATAGACCAAAGAGTAAGGTGGGCTTCTGTTGCTGTTCTTAATGATGTTCTGTACCCCCACAAGGCATACGGTAGCTTGTTAGCCCAATCTTTGCAGTTCTCTGTCATCTTGGCTAATATCTTCTTTATTGTCTTATTGGCTGCCTCAACCGCCCCATTTGTCTGCGGTCTGTAAGGTGATGACTTGTGATGTCCAATCGCATATCTCTATAGCATTGCATTTGTTTCCCCTTGAAACTGAACTCTGTTATCTGTCACTACATGATGCGGCATCTCATATCGACATATGATGTTCCGAGCTATAAACTCCGCCATCTGTTTTGCTGTAACACTACGGAATGACTCGATTTCCACCCATTTTGAGAAGTATTCCACTGCCACTACTATGAAACGATGTCCATTCGATGCATTCGGTCGAATCTCCCTGATCATATCAATTCCCCATGCTGAGAAAGGCCATGGCTCTGATAGCCCATGCAACTCTGTGTGCGGCAGATGATTCAAATTACCGTGTGTTTGACAATCATGACAATGTTTTACCAGTTTTGCAGTCTGTCTCTATGGTCAACCAGTAGAAACTTTATCTTACAATCTTGCGACATAATTCAACCCATTCATGTACGGTCCACATACCCCGGCATGTATTTCTTCCATTACCTTCTGAGCCTCTTCTTTTCTCAAACACTTCAGATGAATACCATTTGCTTGCCTATTGTACAGTTCCCCTTTCAAAATCACATACTGAGAAGCTAACTTCTGAATAGCTACCTTGTCTTTTCTGCTTGCTCTCTCCGGGAGTTCCCCGTGTTCCAGATTGCTCTGATGTCATTATACCAAGGTTTACCATCGTCGATCTCCACTTCCAGAACTTTTTCTATCTCAAAAATAGGTCTACTTGCTGTTGTCAGTACCAATGGTCTCATTACTAACTTCTCTGGATTTTCCCAAGTTGCTGCAAGTGTAGCTAATGCGTCTGCCATCTGATTCTCTTCCCGCAGCAAGTGCTGAAACTTACAATTGGGGATAGATTGCGCCAATTTTCTGAGGTGAAAAAGATAAGGTTTCAACCGTTCTTCCTTCAATTCCCATTCTTCCTGAATCTGTCGGATTACCAACATCGAATCTCCGTAGACCTCCACGTTCTCAGCCTTCAAGACTATCAGTGCAGTCAATCCGAAAGCACATGCTTCATACTCGGCCATGTTGTTGGTTACCCCAAATGTCAACCTCTTGGCCATAGGCAAGGTTTCTCCCTCGGGGGTTACTATCACACAATCCCAATTCTGGCTCCTTTGTAATTCACCGCTCCATCGAAATACATTTTCCATCCTTGAATTGTTATTGCTTGGATCTCTTCATCTGGGAATTCAAACTTGTACTAATCCCCTTCAATAGATTGCAATGTCAGGAACTCTGCTATGGCTCGCCCCTTGATTACCTTGGAGGTGAGATACTCAATGTCAAACTCTGTCAGCAACACTAACCATCTGCCTAACTTCCCTACTAGCGAAGGTACTGAATGCAGATACTTCAGAGGATTCTCCTTGGCTACCACCTGGATCTTGTAAGACTGGAAGTAATGCCGCAGTTTTCTGGACGCTCATACCACTGCCAAACAGTTCTTCTCTACTTCCTAATAACGGGCTTCGTACAGAAGCATATTCTTACTGAGATAGTAGACTGCATGCTCTACCCCTGTCTCATCTGCATGTACAATCATGGCCCCCAGTGCTTCTGGTTCTATGGCCAAATACAATATCAAGGGTCGGCCCGGTCTCGGAGGTTTCAATACAGGAGGCTTTACCAAGTATTCTCTGATCTTGTCGAAGGCTGCTTGACACTGCTCATTCCATTTCACTGGCTGGTCTTTTCTCAGCAGTTTGAAAATAGGCTCACACACTGATGTCAACTTGGCGATGAACCGACTGATATACTGAATTTTCCCAAGGAATGCTCTGACTTCTTTCTCTGTCTTCGGTGCTGGAATCTATGTGATTGCTTTGATCTTCTCAGAGTCTACCTCTATTCCTCCCATTCCAACTGTATGTCCCAGTAATTTTCCTGACGTTACCCCAAACACACATTTCTTGGGATTAAGCCGCAAGTTGTATTTGTCAACTCTCTGAAGGAACTTCTCCAGTGCTTCTATATGCCCAATTCTTGTCTCTGATTTCACCACCATATCATCCACATATACTTCGATCTCTTTGTGCATCAAATCGTGGAATAATGTAGTAGCCATCCGCTGATAAGTAGCTCCTGCATTCTTGAGCCCAAACGGCATGATTGTACCCTGAAAACCCATCTGCAAATGAATACATGGAAGACAAAGCTGCACTATCAACTAGTACATCAATATGAGGTAGAGGAAAATCATCTTTCGGACAAGCCTTGTTAAGATCTCTTTAATCCACACACATTCTGACTTTCCCGTCTTTCTTCGGCTCTAGTACAATATTTGCTAACCATTCAGGATACTTTACTACTTCCAGGAACCCCACATCTATCTGTTTCTTGACTTCTTCTCTAACTTTCTCAGCCCACTCTGGTCTCATCCGTCGAAGTTTCTGTTTCACTGGCCTCATATTCGGATAAGTTGGTATTGTATGCTGGGCGATACTTCTGTCTACCCTAGCATGTCCTCGTAGGACCAAGCAAAGACTTTGGCATATCTGACCAATATTTCTTCTAATTTCTCCCGCTCCTCAAGGTAACCTCACTTGCAATTAGAATTTCTTTGGGGCTCTCTGGCGTACCAAGGTTGAATGCATTTGTTCTAGTGGAACTGATATCAAATATACTCAAGTCATGCAAATTGAAAGGGAAAGACTCAGACGAGTAAGCAAAATGATTGTCTTTATTGCTAGCAGATGCAGGAATACATTCAAATAAATCAGAGAGACAAACATCTTCATCCTCCACAGATGCTTCATCTCCCACATCTGGGTCTTCCTCCTTTTCCTCGAGGGTCAGGCCCTCCAACTTCATCAGTTCTTCTTCTCATTTCTCTTATTCATTTTCTATAATTTCCGATGCCATTGACTTCTCGCTTATCACCTCCAAAAAGATCTCAAACCCGGGCACCACAATCCCATTGACTTTTACCGGTTCAGGTTCTCCTTGATATCCCGTTGCCTTCACAAAATATTCCATCAGCTTCAACCCTTTCTTCTTGGCTTTCGGCTTATCCTCATCAGACTTGTACCCCAAACCCCTTCGAGTAGTCTGACCTTTAAAGTTAGGCAATGTTAAACCTTTGTCTGGCTTGAAATTCATCTTTTCCATGATCCTAGCCACCCTAGGATCCACCCACTCCTCCAAAGTTATCGACACTTGGAACCTTTTGAAAGGTTGTATTTCCAAAGCAACCACAACATTATCTACCTCATCTCGAATGGTGATAATCTCTCCCCCGTACGGGAACTTAACAACCTGGTGCAGAGTGGAGGGCACGTCCCCAAGCTTGTGAAACCAAGGCCTTCCCAATAACAAAGCAAAAGTGGCCGGGATGTCCAGCACTGTGGATTCAACCTCATCTTCAATTAGGCCAACTTTGACCATAGCTGCAAAAGTACCCTCAACTCCCCTCTTACTATCATCATAAGCTTTAATAGTTATACTGGAGGGATCTAGATCTGTTACCTTCATACCCAGATTTGCCAAAATCTTCAATGGGTACACATTGATGGAGGAGCCATCATCTGCCATCACACAAGAGGTCTTCTTGCCCCTCACTTCAGCTCTGATGAATAAGGGCCTATTATGATTCCTTCCCTCAGCCGGAAGTTCCTCCTCAGAAAAGGTTATCTGTAAAGCTTCCTTTTGCGCTGATCCGATAAACATCGCGGGGCTGGCATCTTCCGTCACTACTATCTTGCTCAAGGCCTCAACCATAGCGCGTCTGTGCTCCTGTGATGAACACAAAAATTCCCAGATGCTGACTTGTGCCTGTGTCTTTTTAAACTGTTGCAGCACTACATCTTTCTCATTTTTTTCTGTATTCTCAGCCACTTCTCTCATTTCTGTCAGTATTTTTTTACCCTTCTCAGCCGTATCACTATAGAAACGCCTGTTGCGTGTCATTCCTCTTACCACCTCTTCATCACTACTGGAGAAATCTTCCCAGAAATTATTCCTCTGTTATGTTTCATCCTCACTGCTGCTATCCCAGATTCTCAGGCAGAAGGCTTGGTGGTCAAAGGATTTGAGGATAAGGCTTTCGGGTAGGCCAGAGCTTATCATATAGGTTGGTGGTGGGACAGAGTGGTAATTCGGCAGGGGGTTTTTGTGTGTGTTAGGTTGTTCTGTTTCTGGGTCGGGTATCTTTTTGGAGTCTATAAGGTCCTGGATTTCATGGCGAAGGCGGGCACAATTGTCAGTGTCATGGCCTTTCTGTTGGTGGAAATGGAAATATTGGTTTAGGTTGAGATGTGGTGGTGGAGGGTGTGGAAGTGGTTTGGTTTCTAAGGGTTTCAGAAGTCCTTGTCTCTTTAGTTTCTCCAGAACCTTAGACAAGGGTCTACCCAGGTTGGAGAAACGTCGGTTTCGGATAGCAGCAATCTCAGCAGAAACAAGCTTGGCACCTGATGTTCCCCCAATGGGCCTCCTGTTCAGGCCATAGAACTTTCTGTTCTCAGCCTCTTCCTCTTCAATATCCATGACGGTTTCCCTCAACTGTCGAAAATCAGTAATCATGGAGGTCATCCTCCTTAATTTTCCATAGATTGAGGGCTTATTACCCTTGATAATCATCTTAATCTGGTCCTTCTCTGAGAGCCGAGTCTGCATCTTTAGAAGCTGGCTTCTCCAGTAGTCTACATACTCCTTGAAACTTTCTTCTGGCTTTTGTTTGGTGTTTTCTAAATCTCGGAGTGACAAGTCGATCTCCAGATCTGTAACATATTGTTTCAAAAAAGCCTCTGCCAATTCCCTCCAATCTTCCTTAACCTTTCTTTCCAGGCTATGATACCATACTACCGGCGCCCCCTCAAGTGACATTCCAAACATTTTCTGTACTTGGCGATGTGACAAGCCCACTGAACTCATAACTGAAACATATTGACGGAGATGGACCATCAGATCCCCATTCCCATTGAACCTGGCCATATTTGGCATCTTGAACTGAGCTGGAAGCTGTCCTTCAAAAGTCATTGCTTCATAATCTAACAATTCTTCATGTTTACCCCTCATTTTGCGGGTAACCATTTCTACCTGATCCCGAAGCTTCTGAAATTCTGCCTGAGACCCAATCATTCTTCCTGTCGCATATTCTGCCATGTCATAATCAAAAGTGGGGATATCATCCCCCAACCCATTCAGAGGCTCCTCACGCCTCACATTCTCAGAATTTCTCCCAGCACGGAGCACAACCATATTAGCCACAGCAGCAGTCAAGGCTTGTAACTGTTCAGTAATCTTGGTGAGATTGTTCTCAAATTGATCCATACGGGATGTTTCATTCTCTGATTCGCTCATGTTTCTATCGGCCTTTTAACAAGTCTTCTATTTTCCCTAACCCAACGGATATCTATGATGGCTCTTAAGACACAAGAAAGTTAACATGATGTGCGTATGTAAGAGATGCATGAGATACACGCGATGTGTGGAACATATAATTCGGCCTATTGTCATTTTAAAGCTTCAATCATATTATTTCAAGGTGCAAACTTGTCCCAGTTGAAAAGGCCCAACAGGTTTACACTTTGCGATAACATGGCTAAATGACTTCAAATGATAAGGGGCCCAAACACAAGCATAGAGAAACAATTTCTACAGAGTGGCCCATCGGCATTTCAGAGACGTTTGGCCAAATCGTCATAAGATACGAATTCGTCCCAGTTTAAATGGCCCAACAAGTTCGCATTTCTGACAAGAAGTCCAACTGCATCCGAATGAAGATGGTCCACAAATACAAGAACAAAGAGATAATTCAAGCATAAAGCAATAATTTCTATAGAGCGGCCCATCGCCATTTCAGAAGCTTTTGGCCCAATTATCATAGGATACGAACTCGTCCCAATTTAAATGGCCCAACAAGCTCGCATTTCTGACAAGAAGTCCAACTGCATCCAAATGAGGATGGTCCACAAGCACAAGGAAATAGTTACTATAGGTCATGTAACTCCGGTCTACATGCGGGTTTACGGGAGTAAAGATAAAGAATCTCGCTGGCGAAAGGTTGCCCACAACAAGGACTCCCCACTCAAGGGTTCAAGCGACCAAGTGAGCGCACCCTTTTTTATACCATAAGGTACGTGCCAACTAGTTAAGGTGCGTGACTGACTGTCAAATGGATTTCCCGTTGTAGATTCCCCATAGGGAGGGTAGAGTGAGGCTCTCTTAAGTACCCAAGCCTCTTAGGCTCTTATCGCTTGGTTACAAGAATAAACAACAAGTCCTCCAAATTAGTCTGTCACAATAAGCTACAAGTACATGATCATGTAGGTGCCTTCACAGCTTTTCCTTATAGGAATGGAGTGAATGAAGGAAGACACCAAACCATTACCTAGCCTTAAAAAGTGCCTTTAATTAAACCCATTTCAATCTACGGTAAACACGGTTAATTAAAGCACAAATCACAAACATTACAAGACATTATTTCGAGGCCAATTCTCTATCCCCAGTGGAGTCGCCAGACTGTAGGACACAGATGTTGGACGACGCTGTTCCGGGCTCGCGGCCCGGTTGGGAGTACGGAGTAGCCCGTGGGGGACTAAACCGGAGAAATAACATGGAGTCACCGCCCGGTGTGAACCGGGAAAATGATTTAAGGCCACACTCACCCCTCGCAAGGGAAGACCTCAAACCGTTGGGTTCGGAACGGTCCCTTACTTATGCCACTCGTAATGATATGATTTGTGCAATAATTTAATCGAATCTATGCAACATATTTCCAAGAGTATTATACTTTTAAGTTCACATACATGAAAGTAATCATCATAACGACAAACATACAATATCACACAATAATCTTATGACATGTTGAATCATCAAACGCGAAAAATAAATAACAACCTAAACATAAGTTGAACACCTATTGCGAAAGAAGATAATTAAATCATGCATAGAGGAATAACGTACTAGCAGCTAAATCATGCTTAAGGAACAAGTAACAAACTGATGACCTAATCATGTTTGGACATAATCTCACGAACACATCAAACGGATAAATAAGGGAAAACAAGTAGATGGTAGCAGTAAAAGTGTCACTAATGGAATGGTATGATTAATTACATAATGCAAGAGAAATCACCCTAGAAGCAATCATCCATGAAATGTGATGAAAAAGACTCAGTTCAGTGTATGCGCGTTCGTGTAGCGTTCGAAAATGCGTTCGAACGGTAAACAAAAGGTTCTCGTTCGTGTGGCATTTGATAACGCGTTCGAACGAGACAAGACCTGATGAAACAAAATGCATGCGCGTTCGAGTAGCATTCGTAAATGCGTTCGAACGGTAAACAGAAGGTTTGCATTCGTATAGCGTTTGATAATGCGTTCGAACGGGATAAGACCTGATGAAACAAAAATGCATGCGCGTTCGAGTAGCGTTTGTGAACGCGTTCGAACGAGAAACAGAAGGTTTGCATTCGTGTAGCGTTCGAGAACACATTCGAACGGGACATGACCTGATGCATGATAGACGACGCACACGCATACACAAATGCACAATGTAGGACCCCGTGTGCCTGATTGAACTCATTCTCATTCAATCGAGCATACCTCGTCCGGCGCGGCAAAACATCGTGGTAAAGGTAGCCTTCAGACATTTTCCCTCGAATAGAGGACCTTTAATCCACCCTAGTTAGCCCATGCGCATTAGAATGCAATACATGCATAAATAGAACAATGATATGCACAAAGTCAATGACATAACAAAAGGCGCGGCAAAACATCGTGGTAAGGTAGCCTTCAGGCATTTTCCCTCGAATAGATGACCTTTAATCCACCCTAGTTAGCCCATGCGCACAAGAATGCAATGCATGCGTAAATAAAGCAACGATATGCAAAGGGTAAATGACATGATAAAAGGTGCGGCAAAACATCATGGTAAAGGTAGCCTTCAGGCATTTCCCTCGAATAGAGGACCTTTAATCCACCCTAGTTAGCCTATGCGCATTATGTTACCGTGCATATAAAATAAGGACAACAATATAGGACTTCACATATTCGATTAAACATATATCACATTCAATCATACACACTTTGTCCGGTGCGGTAAAACATTGTCGTAAAGGTAGTCTTTCAGACTTTTCTTCCCTCAAATAGGGAACCTTTAGGCCAACATACTAAGCCCATGCGCATCACATCATCAATACAAATAAATAATCGTACGGAAATTAAATGGCGGAATATAAAATGCGGATAATAAACAAACAAGATGCAAAATTAAAGTGAAACATGTGCCGTTTGCTCAAGTGGTACGTGGAGTTGTATCTCAAGTACAGACCGCACTACCGTCCATTCGGATTCGGCTACGAAATTTACGTCTGGGTTTCCATCCTATATACCACAAGAGACGACACATTTTCCCATCCATTCAAATGCCACAACATCCATCCACAAACGACTCTCATGCGAAGAAAATAAATAAAACAATTAAGAGATGAATAAAAAAGAATAATAGAAGTGCCCTAAGGTCTAACCTTTTAAATCGCCTCTCAGATGTACGGTACATGATCGTCGGAAGGGTTAACGCTCCGCAACTCCTCCGGTTCACTGGTTCACTACTTCTTTTCACTGTTTCGTTGTTTGGACCGATGTCTTCACTTCGTTTCGCTGCTTTTTTTGCTGTTTTATTTTAGTCACTTTTTTTGTTGATTATGGGGGTTGTTTTGTGGTTTCTGGAGGGATTAGGGGCTGCTGTTTTGTGCAGTAATCTTAAGGGTTTTAAAATACAGTTTTTGTTCACTGTTTTTTGGTGATTTAGGCTACTGTTTTAAGGTATTTGGGCTGCTTTTTTTCGGTGGATGTAGGGGTTATTTTAAGGGTGATTTTCGGCTGTAGAGAGTGAGGAAGGAAAAGAGAATTCTTTGTTGCTTATGGCTTGTGTTATGCGTCAATGCTAGGAACTTTTTGTGTGAATGAGCTAGTTGTTCTAAGGGTTGGATTTGGGTTTCTTTTATAGGCAAAGGCTAGGGTTTTCTAAGGTTGAAAAGGAAATGGACCAATTAGTGTTTTACAAGGAAAATTTATATTTGATTGGGGACAAGATTTTTTTTATTTTAGTAAGTGGATTTGTTATTTTTGTAGGTGATTATTTAGATTTCATTTGATTTATTTTAATTTGGTATGTGATTTTTTAGATTTGTTTTAATTTCACCATGTGTTAAATATGTGTTTATTAATTTGGATATGTTTTATGGGCTTTGGTGGGCTAATTGGGCTTGGGTGTGAGGCTAGCAGCAAAACCAGAAGTACCGACACCGTTCGAACGCCGATTCGAATGCTAAATGAACACCCATAATCTGCTTGATGTTCGAACATGTTAACGAACGCAGCACGAATGAAAGCAGTGAACATGTGAATTGAATCTGATGACATACTTATTCTGAATTTCCCCTTCCGACGTCCGTTTCCCGCGACTTCCGTGACTTAAAAGGTAGTGTCTCCAAATGAGACTCATCATAGGGACTTACATGCAAAATACAGTGCCTACAGGTACATCGAAGTTTCGTTTGTGCTACAAGGGAGCTGATCCAATCTTGGAAGGCTATACAGATTCAGTTATGGCAAGAGATCTTGATGGTAGGAAATCTACATCAGGTTTCATCTACACTTTTGCAGGGGGATCTGTGTCATGGCAGTCAAAATTGCAGAGGTGTATTGTATTATCCACAACAGAAGCTGAGTACAATGTCGTAGCTGAAGTAGGAAAGGAAATGTTGTAGTTAAAGCGTTTTCTCCAAGAGTTATGGATCAAACAGACAGAATACAAGATACATTGTGACAGTTAGAGTGCTCTGGACTTGAGCAAGAACTCAATGTATCATTCCCGGATGAAGCACATCGATATTCCCTATCATTGGATACGCGAAGTGATGGATCAACAACTGTTGAGACTAGTGAAGATTCATACAGATGAGAATCCAGCTGACATGTTAACAAAGGTGGTTACTCGGGACAAGCTAGAGCTGTGCAGAGACATAGCTGGGATAGCTGTCAGATGATGATTGTTTCAGATGCAGCTGGAGGGGGAGAATTGTGAGAACCAGCATACATGAGCCATGCATAGTGACATTTTTTCTAGCAAGCATCAACAATTAACAAACTGCCAAGCCTTTGCCATGCAATGATGAGAAGCCTTCAAGCCAACTTTAGGTGGAGTTGAAACTTGGAGGAAGAAGACATGCTAACTTTTGGTGGCCACAAAATTAGGAACGAAAGGTGGCAGAAAATAAGGGAGTGATTGGTGGAAGTTTTTGAGCCAAAACTTGTACTATAAATACAAGGCTTTCCAGTGAGATTAGAATCATCCCAAAGTTGTAAAATAGAGAGAGTGAAGTGATGGTTTTGTAAGTTTAAACACTTGTAATTGTATTCTTGTAAGTAATAAAAGGTTTCGATTTTTCCTCAAATACACTCTAAAGTGATCAGAGAATCACAACAGAATTTGGGCTCAAGGGCGCGGAGGTTCTGGATGTTGCATTGTGTTTGAAACCTTTGCTGCTCTATCTGAGCAGAGCAGGCGTGGAAGAGAATGAGAATGCCAAGGCCAAAACAGAGCAAAGCCATTTTTGGAAAAAAAACAGAGGCTTTGATTGATACTCTGCTTGTGATGAAGAGAGGGGGCTCGAGTGGGGTGGTATTTATAGGTGAATAAAGTGAGTCACGGCTTGGGACGTGGATGGCTTGGTTCAAGCGTTTTTTGCAAAAATTATTTTGCATGTAATGATGGCATTAAATGTTAGCATGGTTGCACAAGCCCTATATTGTTTACATGAGTAATTTTTTGGTGCAACGAAAACATGGATGACTTGGTATTATTAATAAATTAGTAAACGATACGTATGATTTAATATCCATCTTTTTAGTTATTTTTTAATATTTGAGCACGAGTGACAATGAATTATTGGATTATTGCACGGATAGCGTGATACCTGTATTATAGATTTTTTAATATCCATACTGATTTGAGTTTTTATAATATATTTGTTCAGGAGATCACTTGAGTTAAGCGCAAGTAGACTCATATGATTGAATCCTAAAACAGACGGAAGAGATTAGATTGATGGAAAAGATGTAAAATTTCGAACCTCTTCCTCTAAATAGAGGCACCGAGGAGACTGATGGGTTTTTTTTTTTTTTTTAATATTTTTGATTTGAACATCACAGTGATCAGTGAGTAAACTAATGCATTTAGCTATAATAATATATAGCTCATAATTTTTCTTTATTTTCTCAAAATAATACAAAGGAAAGAGGAAGGAGCTCACTGCATGTGTAAGTAACATTAATCTCTAAAGAGAATATAATTTTAATTTTATTAGTTTTGGAGTTTGCTCTCAGCCAGTTCACTGAGTATAACGTCAATCTCCCTACTTTTTACAGAGCTTGTGGAAATAGATAAGCATTTGGTCCCTCGGTGGTAAGGTTTCTTTGATCACAGGGTGATTAAGAAACTTGCTTTTCCATGCAGCAATGGCTGGAAATTTCTTTGAGTCAAGAATCTGAATGGATCCAATTTCTTCCCAAACAGGGAGCCAGTAACTGATCCATCCAAATGCAATGTCCAAATACCCTATGCTTTCTCCTCCAAAGTAGCTCTTTCCTTCGAGTTCTCCCTCTATCTTCTCCAAAGTTGCTATGGTTTCTGTCACTGCACTCTGTTTTTCATCTGCTTTGCTCCATATTGATGTCCATGCAGATTCCATCAGCTTAATAAACAATTCAAGAAATTACTCATAAAATTGTAATTATTTTTCTCTATCAAATATGAGTAATATATCAATCAGTAAAGAAGTTGTCTTCGTGGGAACAATCCAATTTTGATTCCAAAAAATTCTAAAATACAACAGAGGTTTCAGGTAACCCAATCATGCTTTGCTAAATATAATTAAATCAATTTGAAGCTATAATCGAATTCGAATTTTTAAAATTTTAAAAAACGAGGTACGAATGGACAGGAATACTCACCTTTTCTTCTGCAAATTTAGCCCAAAATCGAGCCATGGCTCTTTGATAAGGATCTTGAGGCAGCAACGGATCTTGTTGCCATGTCTCATCGATGTACTCAAGAATAACAAATGACTCATTGATCACTTTCTTATCATGAACAAGCACAGGGACTTTTTTATGAACCGGATTCAATTCAATAAGCCTAGTGCTTTTGTTAAAGACATCTTCTTCAATGTATTCAAAATGAACACCCTTTAGCTTTAATGCCCATATTACCCTAAACACAAAAGGACTAGGCCAAAACCCTAAAAGCTTTGCTTCTGTTGCCATAGTTTTTCTGCTACTGCTTGGGAAAATGTGAGATGATATTTCTGTTCAATGCATTTATAGATGGACAAATCAAAACTAGATTTTTATAACCATTACAAGACGAGAGACGGAAAACTTTGAATATTCTATATTTTAACTTATTAATAGAAAAATGCTGCTACATGCAATGGACTTGGAATTTTAAAAGCAAGATGTTGACTTAAATGCATTTGAGTTTTTTTTTTTTTTTTTGGCATCTTATGTCAACATAACCCCTCGTTGAAGGTTTAAATTTCACTATATATATATTTTTTAGGGTCATATTTATAGTGTAAAAAATCATCGACTTATTCTGATTTGTGTTGAGAAATTTTTGAAAATACAAGGCACAGGTCCTAAGAATTAATTGAGGTGCTCATAAGCTGATCCAAATACCCCGGTTATCAAAAAAAAATCTTATGCCAACATTTAGAATTTTTATTATATGAGAAGTTTTCTATATAAGTAACAAAGAACTGCCAACATGGTGAAATGCCATTACTTTAGATACTAAGCACTTGATTCTTTCATCGTAATTAAAATATAAATATTCGATAATCTTCTATTCTCAAAAAAAAAAAAAAATTGGTTGAGTTAAGTTCATCAATTTCAATATGATATTTGATCATGATTTTCACACATTATGCAAGTACACGTATCGCTCAAGTAGTATAAAAATATTGATCCACCGAGGATTTATTACCTATTTTATTAATTATTAAGACTAATTACCTATGATTATCTAATTGAAATAAAAATATGAGGTTGAATTGAATTTAAACTAATGTTGAAGAAAATAAAGATAACTATGAAAATTCCAAAGGTAATCAATGAGAAGAACATCCACGGTTGTGAATCCACTCAGTATTATGTTGGGGCCGTTATGGAACCCCTAGGGTCGGATCGGTGCCCCGCGCGGCGGAAGTGGGTCTAACCCAAGGATATCAGGTATATGTGTATTTTAAAATATTTTAATGAATACTACATTCTGATACGAGTCGGTTGGAAAAAACGGGGACCAAATCAGAATCTGAAAGCTCCGAAACAAAGAAAATGAAGTTTTAGTGTTCATCAGCCCTCAGAATCGTGACGCGGAGACTTGGGAGTCGAGACGCTCTAAAGTGCAAGAGCAACTATGAGAGCTGAACGTCTCGGTGTCGCTACGGGGAAAAATGGGAGTCACGACACTCCTAGGTCAGATGTTCAGTGTCGCGATGCTGGAAGGTCAGTGTCGCGATGCTCCCCTAGGCATTGAGCATTTTTCAACTTCAAACCAATCATAAACACTTCCAATTTTCTCATATCATTTCAATACACCTTAAAACTAATTTTAACATCAAACCCAACCACAACACATGTTATACAACTAACATACATGTATTCTAAATACATATATGTATTTCTTTGAATCAAAACACAACCAATTTAGAATCCCACTATGAAATATCTCATGAACAATTCTAGTTCATCCAAAGGTGGTCAAGTGATTCTCGAATGGTAGTCATAGCTCTAAGCTTTGTAGGGGTTTTATGGCGAAAATCCAATAACGCAGCGGAATCGCGGAAAATCAAAATTTTCCAATTTCAAAATTTTTCTTGAATCAATTAAATAAACTTATTTATTTAATTACTCAATTATCAAATTCTGAAAAATTACACAAGAAATCAAATTTCTTAGTAATTACCGAATTGCCCCACAACTTTGCAAGTTGATCATTTTAGTCCTAAAATTGTCAAATATAATTTTGAATGATTCTAAATCATTTCTAAAATGATTTCCAACATGTCCAACATGTCAAAATCAGATTGCAACAAAACCCCCAATTTTTGTCTAATTACCGAAACCACCCCAAATTTTCAGATAATTATATTTTGGTCCTTTTGTGTTCAAAACATGTCAAGATCAAATCTAACCCAAAAATTAATATGCATCATATACACACCATAATACATCACATATATGAAAAGCCCAAAATTTGGAAAGGGTTAAGAAATATAATTTTACAATTTCTTCAAATTGACAAATCTTACCAAATCTTTTAAATCCATCACTTTAATTCATTCTTTACCACACCAAACAAGTCTCACCATCATGAACAACTCAAGAACAATTCTAGGTCATCAATGAGTGGCTTAGCAACTCTAGAATGACAACTTGATTATCAAATAATCAAAAGAGAGCTTATGAAACCATTTCAAGCTCACTTGGAAACCATACATGCATACATCTTTCATTCATGTATACATCTTTCATTCATGTTCACAACCAATTAAAACATAAACTATAAGTGTAGAGACAATATCAAAGCAACACAAATTGAAGCTAAGCATGTTAGAAATATTTTCTATGTTGAAGACTTTAAAGAAAAACTTACAAAAATAAGATTTTTCCAAGCTTTCTTCTTTTTCCTTCAAGCCTTTTTCTTTCAACTCTTTTATGTTTATTTGGTAACTTATGAACACTTAACCTAATGAAAATGAAACAAAACAATATATACTTACCCAATAAAGCCCTTGGCCGAATTTACCAAGTATAAAATATCTATATATTTATTTTTGTTTCATTTAAAGCTTACTTTAATCAACTTGCAATTTGATCATTACAACTTTAATGAAAATTCAACAAGTCAACAAAAGCAACTTAAAAAATATAACACTTATATTCAATTAGGTCATGGCCGAAATTACTAAGAAAAATGAATAAGGATATTTTCAATTTTAACTTATTAAAACAAATATCCAAGTAGTCAAAACCATTTTGACAACATTTTCCTTTAATGTATAAGTCAACAATATACACTCTAATCATTTCCTAACTATATCATTTGGTAAGATATTTATATTTTAATTATTTTAATTATTTAACAATTAAATAATTAATTAAATACAAACATCTAAAATATATGTATTATATTTACTTTAAATTTCTCAAATAAATATATTAATGATATATGTCAAATATAATGATTTGACAATTAATTAATGTGTATTTAATAATATCAAATATTAAACACAAATACACACTAATTAGGAAATGACGGTTCGGCCCCTAATGCATGTATCTTTCGTTTAACAGTTAAACGACTTATAAATAATCAGTATTATTCATAAGAGTTGCCCTAGTGCTCTACGAGTATATTTCACTAGTGAGACTCTCTAGATTCAGGCATATTCGTCACGAAATCTAATTTCGTGTCCATAATTTACCCACCCGTAAATTATGACGACCATAGATAAACTAGCTGAATCATACAGGTCGACGTATCTATTAGCAATCTCTAAATAACATTCGGAACTCACTTCCGAAGTATACTATGGCCATAGATTTAACTTATTGCTAATCACATTTGGACTACCTATGCTCTATACACAGAACTGACGGATCCTATCTTGACACACACAGTATATCCTGAGGATTGGTCCACACTCAACGAACATGCGGATGTCTGATCTAAATAGATCGGTGACGTGACTACTATCTAAGTGTGAAGGATGTCTCATACATCCACAATAGCATCTCAAGTCGAAGGACCACTATGCTACTCAACCCGAGAAGATTCTTATTGACGTTGGTGTACCATCCATTAAGAATCTTCGGTGAGTCGTTCAGTGTTTATCCACCATAAACGCCTACACATCTATACGAGTCTCCCAAGACTCATGGTTCATTGGGATAAACCATCGGACCAAGTCACGATATACGACATGTACTGGTCTCAACAGATTTAACTAACCGACCCGTGTTATTAAATCTTGACCAGGAACTTTATTTGATAATATATTTCTAGTAGTGACACTTCCCAATGTCAATTACAAACTACTTTGTAACTGCGCACTACATTATATATTATCGGGTCTTTGTCTAATATATACATACCACTAAATCAGATTTAATTTCAATCTAATAGTAATTTGATTGAATACATATATAAAAACAAGAGGTGCAACCACTAAGAAAGTAATATTATGGAAAAAATGGGATTGTTCGTATTCATGAATCGGACATAAATATAGTCTGGATTGGCGCTCTGAGCACCAACCCCAACAAGCTTTAATCTAGAGTTACAAACTCTTATTAATTGTTTCATGTCCAACATGAACATATTTGACCTAATTAACAAGTATATTGTGTTATATACTTCCAACGCATCCTAACACAATTTATTAGCCTTATTTCAACTTTAAGCTATGTAATCATGCATCCAATATATGATTCATCATTATATGTCTCACTAATGAAAATTCACTAATGAAGAATATAGCTTAAGAGAAGTTCAAACTTACCTAGTAATCTTGATGCAAAGATTCAATCTCCTTCTCTTTGTTGAAATGGTTGGAGAACTTCCAACGTTTGCAAGCTTGACTGCAAGATCCAATCTTGATTCCAATGCTAGCAAACTTCACTCCATGATCCAATCTTGATTTCTCATAGATGACATATTGTAGAGACCTCACAAAGCTTCTCTAAACACTTCTTTAACTTAGGCTAATTTCTCCAAGAATTGCTTATATTTACCTTTCTCAAGCTTAATTAAAATATTCATAAAGCTTGCTAGTTATAGCAAAACTTAGGCAATTTTTAATTAATAAAAATTCTAATCAACTTTTATATGGGCTTAATCTAATTTGTTCAAATATGTATAATTAGGTGTGACTAATCACATTTGTCTACCACTTTGATTTAATCTAATTAAATCACGACAAAATTTAATTAATGAATTAGTTACATATCTTCCACTTTGATTTAATCCAATTAAATCAAATCAATAATTATATACTTGCAATTACCATAATATCCTCAAATGATAGAGATAATTATGAAATTATGACAAAATCCTTGTGTAAATATTGAATTAATTCAATTAATCTAATTAGGTCAAAGTAAATCATCAATGTTATCCAATAATACTTGATTATCTTAGTTGATAATTATAATATCGAATATTATCTTTTATCAAAATTAATCGGCTATCCAAGTGCTCAATGAGTACACTTCATATTGGGACTCTTTAAATTCAGACACGTTCGTCATATGAGCCTAGCTAATATGTATCAGCCACCTCCGAATTCGCGAAGAACACGAACGATCTTTCTGAACTATACAAGTCGAGGTCACTACTGCAATAAGGCATAAAGAAGTCGGTTTTTAAACTATGTCTATTAGTTTAGACATCGGTTTCAAAAGTGTTTTCTATTCAAGTATTGTTAAAGCTTTCTTCTTTTTAGATCATTTAATAACTGATGTTATAAATATTTCGAAAGACATCGGTTATTCGTAAAAGCGATATCTTTCGAATTGTCATAGAAATCAGTATTTTTATTAATTTCAAATCGGTTTGATTAAAACTGACTTCATATCTATTTGAATAGAAATCTCTTATACAAAATGATATCTTTAAGTAAAAAAGAAATCAGTTTTTATTATATCATAATCATTTTTAAATGTTTTGTCAACTGATGTCTTAAAATTCATATGCTTTTTTTATTGCAAATTTAAATGATTCATCATAAAAATTATTAGAACACAATATGATAAAACATAAAATTCATTCAATAAAAATATTTATGAATTTGAATTTGTCCATACAGTTTTTTCTTTTCATCCGCATTGAAACCCTAAGCCTTAAAAAATCACTTGAACAAAGTAGTTGAGTTTTAAAAAATAAAATAAAAAAATCAGCAAATTTAAATTCCACATCTCTGATGCTATAAATTATGCCCATTCACTTCGCATCTCATCAATTTCTCCTTGAGTGTATGTATTCATTCCTTGAAACTGCAATAATAACGCATAAAAAATATTAATTAATCATTGATTTTTCATAAATGATTTTTCAAGTTCCATTAACATTCACTTATATAATGGATTCACTCTTTGTAGCTCCACATGCCTGTTTTCTCTATACTACCTCAACAGCCCCCACAACATCAGCCACAAGCTTAACAGCAACCCCTAAGCCTTTCTTCAATTGTTCATTACATACATGCCCAAAAACTACACGAGATGGGCACTTCCTATGACGCCATTCATACTTCACTTTGACAATAATAGGCTTATCGGATAGCTTGCATCTCAAAGAAATTTGATCCACAAATGGCCTACCAGCATCAATTTCAACACACGCCCTCGCAAAACTAAGCCTAGTTTTCTCATTGGTCAATTTGTCACACGCAATAGCCCTCCCAAGAATGCTAGAAACAGAGCTTAGCCCATTTTAAGACCACAAAGGAAAAGGCAAATCAAAAAGACGTACCCACACCGGCAGGTTTGACAGACGCTTTTTATCAAACACAAAATGCGCATGCCATTTTTGTAGCACTATTGATCGGCAGCCAAAAAGCCAAGGTCCTTGGTCAAGAACTTGCTGCGCACAATCTTCATCCCTGAACCCCGAGCAAGCCGCCACTGATTCCAACCCCAATTCCTTCCAAGCCCTCATCGCAATAGTCTGAGTTGTGCGAAATGGCAAGGATCTATCAGGAAAAAAACCCACTAAACACCTCAACCAGTCACTATTTTTTTAAGTTAGAAAAACAATTAAGTCAAATCCAATTTTTACTTAACGAAATCACGTTTATTAAAAGAAAATATTTTAATATGTGATCTCTTTCCTATTAGATTTAAAGACAATTATTTTTAATTATAGGATTTCTTTCATATTAGGTAAAGACACCGGTTATTAATATGTGATTTCTTTCCTACTAGATAAAGACATCGTTTATAAACAAAAACCGTTGTTAAAACTGATTGTATTTAAAAGTGATTTAAATTCTATTGCAAAAGAAAATGGTTTAAAATAAAACTGATATCTTTTACTTACTAAATTGGTAAATCGATTTCTTTTAAAGTGTTGACTATTACTATTATTGTAGTAGTGGGTCATCACATATGTTTAATAATCCCTCTGTAGTATGCTATCTGAGTTGTGCTTAGGAAACATAGAATACACCGTCAAGTTTCCGAGGCACAGATTTCATGTAGACATGTCCACAATTCTTCATAACTAATGCGATCCACCCTATGTAATCGAATTTGGCCAAAATTTTAAGAATCGCGACTTACCTATATGGATACCTAAACTTTTTATGGTACACATATGGGCCGACAGATTCTATCTTGATTCGCACTTGATTAACGAATGCATCAGTCCACACCCAACGAACATCTTGAGGCCAAACCATGAAAGGTTTCTGACATACATGGTATCAAAGTGTGGAGGATCTCACACAAAATCAATGTTACCTTATAGTCAAAAGATTACATATGCTACTCGACTCGAGGAAATTCCTATTGACGGTGTTGTGTACTTCCAACTATTAGGAATCATATGTGAGTCATTCAGTATTCGGTCTAACCAATACCCACACGTTTATACGAGCTTCCAAAGCTCATGGTACATCGGGTTAAACCATTGGAACTCCAATTCCAATATACGATATATGCTAGTCTTCTAGGTTGTAGGAATTCGACCGTATTCCAAAACCAACGATTAGGAATATTTACTTTAAGAATAGTTTACAGTAGTAATACTTATCCTAATATCAGACCACCTAGTGTCCAGTATTACTACAAGACTATTCTAAGGTCGATGTCATTCTTAGCATATTTACACATCAATCTAATATGCATAATGAAAAAACCATTAATGAGGTATAAAATGAAAATGTAGTTATTCTATTAATAAATAATAAAATGTACAATACATCATTCGGATTGGCGCTCCGAGCACCAACTCCAACATATTATTCTACAGATTAATTGGTTTTCTTATATTCGTGCAATAAATTGACTTATTAACATGTAACAGTAAGATATCAACAACCCTCTTTCGGTGGTCGTGTAAATATTCAGAGTAAATTAATTAACTATATTTCTGTGTCAACTAAATAACACCAAATTCATTAAAATCAGATTCCAATTATGGCTACACATGCCCTACAAGTATATTTTTATCCTGTAAAGAAATCCATAAGATGAGATCGTGTGCTATTGAATTTAAGGCTAAACCTAAAATTTCTTTTTCGATTTCAATTAAGTTTACCACATCAATCTTATTGGTGATCAAGCAACAAGAAGCAATAAGCACAAGATTCAATAAATAAGCTAAAGAATCACACAAGAACTAAGAAAATCAATTTTATAAACTTGAAATATTGGGTTTCATCACAACCTCGGATTAAAGATTTAGTTACTACACATGCTAAAAACTTTAAACAAATATTCAATAATAAACAAAACATAATTGAAGAAAATGAAAGAAGAAACTCGGTTGAGATCGGCAGTCTTTCGCTTCCTGCTGTTGAGCTTCTATGTTGTGCCCGCTTGATGTGCTTTGTCTTCTCTCAAAAATCTCTTTGGAGGCTTCAAAATTATGTTATATGACTCTCCTCTAGGTTTTGGGACGAATTTGTGCTTATTTAGAAAGTCTGGGGGTATTTCTTACTCAAAAATTGGATTTGGGCCAATCTAAGATCGCAATTGTCGTGTCGCAATGTGCTCACACACGTCGCGACTTTTCCTTCTTCCTTTGGCGTGTCACGACGCGCAATGGGCAGTGTTGCGACGCGCCCACTTTGATACTCTTTGCCAAGTTTTTTTGTTAATGCGCGTGTCTCGGCGCACGCTCTAGCGTTGAGACGAGCATTTTGACTCTGAATTTGGCATTATTTGTTCCATATTTTATCGTTTTCATCTCCTATTGGATATGTTGAGTCTTGATATTAGTTTAACGTACAAAATAAACCCAAAACACATAAAAGCACTCATAAAACTCGAGACAACGCACAAAACATGAAGCTAGAGAGGCGGGAAAATATATGCATATTGGCCGCTTATCAGTATCAGAGTCAATCTCATACACAAGTAAGTCCACACTACCTAATATATACCCACGTGACATGGATCAGGCAAAATGCTATTTACCCATGTGACAAATATCAGGCAAAAGATTGGTCTTTACGTGAAAGAGAATGATGAGGGAAATATCTCACATCAGTTGAAAAGTGATATTGGTATCTAAATATACATAGTTTTTAGATTGAGTTACCCATAAATATCAATATAATAAGATATTTTAGGTACAAGTTGCAGCTAAGTGGATAAAATATAGGCACTTGTCATGAAATACACGTGGGGTCTCCGAGATATATGCAAGGAGAATAACAATCTTAGTGTGAAAGAGATGGAATGAAGAACAATGGAGACAAATTACGTCATAGGCAGTTTCCTTATGGATCAAGAGTTAAAAGAGTTCCAAATTAAAAAGATTCATTCCTCACCAAGTTATATATATCTATAAAACTTAAACATTTTTAAGTCTTCTCTTCGCGCCACGTGGCGGCTTCATTTTAAAATTATAAAATTAAATGAATAAATCTATTAAATAAAAATTATAATACAGTAAAAATATATATTATAATTTTATAAGAATTTTATTATAACAAGAAAATATAATAGACTATCCTATTAAAATAAAAAAAATACTATTAAATTATCTACAAATAATTTTTTATTATTAAATTATAAAATTAAAATATCTTTATAATTATTTTGTATTATTAAATTATAAAATTAAAATAATAATTTATCAACATAAAAAAACATATTACAATATAAAAACATAATTTATTATTTAAGCAAGAAACCTATTAATTTAATTAATTAATATTTTAATTTATTATTATTAAATTAAATTAAATAAACCTGTTATAATAAGAAAATATTTTATAATCTTTCATTAAAATAAAAAAACATATGTGACATTTAATCACAACAATTAATCTCTATAATTAATTTTTTATTATTAAATTATAAAATTAAAATATCTTTATAATTAATTTTGTATTAAATAAAAAACCTATTACAATAAAAATACATATTATAATTTTATAATAACTGTATTATAATAAGAAAAAATATTATATTATCTAGTTACATTTAAAAAATACTATTAAATTAATAAATCTATTAAATAAGAACCATATTATAACAATAAAACATATTATACTACCACATTATTTTTGAATAATATCACAGATAATCCGACAAGAATATATATATATATATATATATATATAAAAGTTAAATATTTTTAAACTTTCTAATAGCGTCACATGACACCTCATCTCTACAATTATTTTTTTATTACCTATTATAGCGCCACATGGCTACTTCATATTAAAGTTATAAAATTAAATGAATAAATCTATTAAATAAAAATACATATTATAATAAAATTGTTAGAGATATGCCCTATACCCAACTTGTGGATGAGCTATATATACATGTATTTGTAATATTTTCATTAATTAATAAAATGGCAATCTTTATTATACGTGTCTTACATAACTTATATGAATCATCAACACTGTAATAAAGCCCTTGGAGTAATAAGACGATGGCTTCCACGCCTTATGAGAATCATTACTCTTAAACAATCTTAGTCATAGTTTTGGGAATAACATGGGCGTTCACAAAGCGGAGAGACTGGCATGATGATATGATCCGCCCTTAAGTGGGGTAGCCGATCTCATAGGCTACTAACGGAGATCCGTCTGCTTGGTGTATCACATGGATGCATGAGTTGCTCGTGTCCATCGAACTGACCGCCGAAAGTTTTCATATGGAGTGTTTATCCCATGTGTCTGTGAGAACTTTCATGTATCGATTATATGACTAGTCCTTAGACTTGAGGTCTTTACAATCTTATGTGTGGATCAAATAACTTTGATATTCTCCTTCTCCGGTTCAAAAGATCCGATCATAAGGGTATGATTGGGTCATTTGTTGAAACACATGAAGCTTGTAAAGATACAACAGAGAATCGCCACTCTCTCGGATAATATTTTCTTATAAGAGTAGTATTCCAGTTAGCGGGTTGATATATGTGATCAGTGCTTGAGACTGTGGCCACAGCGGAAGAATCATGTGAGATTCTTGGTTAGCATGATTCATGACACTATCAACATCATACATTTGACCATATGGGTAGTCATTTTCCGTACCCTAGGTCAATATGTGGGGATACAGTGAGGCGAGGGACCGTATCATATGCAAATCACATACAAAATGGGTATATATATCTTTCCTTCTCATTTGGGGCCTTGGCATGTTGCTAGATATCAACCTTGGTCATTGAAATCGAACGACCATCTGATCGGAGGATAATTTATGTTCGATTAGATTATCACGATTTATTTCATGTCCAACTTGAGGGGAACCCAAAAGGTCACACACAACAAAGTCGAAATCATGGATCATGAGATAGGTCACGATCTAATTCTTCAGTCCTTACCAAAAGACTTCTCTAACTTTATTATGCAGTTTCATCTGTCTAATAAAGAAGCTACTTTAGCATAATTGCACAATCTGATAAAGCAAGCAGAGAATGACTTGAAACCAGAGCTTAAAACCTATGTCGTGCTTACGGGTACGGACCTGAAGCCACGAGGCCCAAAGCAAAATAAGGCCAAGGCCAAGGCTCCATATCACCTAAAGCCCAATGGTAAGGTGGAGAAGAAAAAGGGAAAGGGGAAATGTTTCTTTTGTGGAAAGAATGGTCATTGGAAGAAAGACTGCATATCATTGAAAGCCAATGAAGCTAGGGAAGTCCAATAGGACAATAAGCCCAATACTCCAGGTATGTTGTATATGATTGAACTATATTCTCAAAACTCTGAACCTTCTACTTGGGTGCTTGACACCAGTTGTGGGACTCACTTGTGTAACAATGTGCATGCCTGAGAAACAGCAGGAGACTCCATCATGGGGAGGTTGACTTACCTTTATCGAGTTAGTCACCGCTAGAGGTGAATTCTCATACTTCATTACCTTTATCGATGATCACTCGCGATATGGGTATGTGTACCTTATGCGGTACAAATCTGAAGCCTTTGAGAAATTCAAAGACCTCAAAGCTGAAGTAGAAAAACAGTTTAATAAAAGTATTAAGTCACTAAGGTCTGACCGAGGTGGTGAATACTTAAGCAACGAATCTCAAGATTACTTGAGAGAAAATGGCATTGTTTCCCAGTGGACTCCTCCGGGAACTCCACAGCATAATAGGGTCTTCAAAAGGAGAAATCGGACATTATTAGATATGGTTCGATCAATGATGCCAGGCACATATCTACCTCTTTCATTTTGGGGTCTTGCTTTAGAAACTGCAACACTACTATTAAACCAAGTTCCTTCCAAGATTGTTAGTCAAACACAATATG
The DNA here is from genome assembly GCA_019454045.1 of Zanthoxylum bungeanum. Lineage (NCBI taxonomy): Eukaryota > Viridiplantae > Streptophyta > Magnoliopsida > Sapindales > Rutaceae > Zanthoxylum > Zanthoxylum bungeanum. The sequence continues at coordinate 74,463 of SKCR01007849.1, read as the reverse complement.
AGTTATGGTCTGGGAAACGTCCTAGTCTTAGTTATCTAAGAGTTTGGGGATGTGACGCATATGTCAAGCTCACGCAAACTAACAAATTGGATGATAGGGCAGTTAAATGTAAGTTTGTAGGATATGTCTTGAACTCAATAGCATACATGTTCTACGTCCTAAATGAACAAAGAACATTTGTCTCACGAAATGCTAAATTTCTAGAGAATGAATTCCTTCTCAAGAAATATAGTGGGAGCAGACTTGACCTCGATGAGGTACGAGAAGAATAAACTAACATAGAACTAAACCCCAAGCCCCTCAAAAGGGCAGCGACAGAACAACCACAAGGTTATGAACTCAGAAGATCTGGTAGGGAAAGACATGAGCCTGAAAGATATGGTTTCTATATTGATGGGGAATATGATCAGGTCATTGATAATGACGATCCCATCAGTTATGACGAAGCAATGCGTGACATTGATTCAGTCAAGTGGCTTGAGGCCATGAAATCCGAAATAGACTCTATGTATCAGAACCAAGTCTGGGACTTGGTAGATGCACCTGAAGGGATAAAACCGATAGGCTGCAAGTGGATTTACAAACGTAAAACTGATGCAGAAGGCAACATCCAAACCTATAAGGCTAGGTTGGTGGCGAAAGGTTATAGACAAATCCAAGGAATTGACTATGAGGAAACCTTCTCGCCTGTTGCAATGATAAAGTCCATTCGAATTTTACTGGCACTAGCTGCACATTTTGATTATGAGATTTGGCAGATGGATGTCAAAACAGCTTTCCTTAATGGGAACCTCGTAGAGGAAGTCTATATGACACAACCTGAGGGGTTTGCATCTAAGGATGATCATAATAAAGTATGCAAGCTTAAACGATCCATTTATGGACTCAAGCAAGCCTCCAGAAGTTGGAATATATGATTTGATGAGACAATCAAAGAATTTGACTTCATCAAAAATGTAGACGAGCCTTGTGTTTACAGGAAATGTAGTGGGAGTGCTGTTGTCTTTCTTGTATTATATGTCAATGACATATTAATCATCGGGAATGATATTACCATGATGCAAGCCACCAAGCAATGGTTATCTCAGAATTTCTCCATGAAAGATTTGGGAGAAGCAGCCTACATCCTCGGCATTAAGATCTACCGTAATAGATCTAAGAGGTTGTTAGGACTTTCTCAATCTACGTACATAGATAAAGTTTTGACAAGATTCAAAATGGAAGATTCCAAAAGAGGTAATTTACCTACTTATCATGGAATCAAATTATCTAAGGAGCAATGTCCACATACTCCTTCAGATCGAGAGCGTATGAGTAGGATCCATTATGCTTCAGCAATAGGATCGATCATGTACGCCATGCTATGTACAAGACCTGATGTCTCTTATGCTTTTAGAATAACGAGCAGGTATCAGGCAAATCCTGGTGAGCAACATTGGGCAGCTGTCAAAACAATCCTCAAGTATCTAAGAATAACCAAGGATATGTTTTTGACATACGGAGACAGTTCTGAGATGAAAGTCATTGGTTACTGTGATGTGAGCTTTCAGACCGATAGAGATGACAGCAGATCGCAAACATGATATTTGTTTACTTTGAATGACAGTGCTGTCAATTAGAAAAGCTCAAAGCAGTCAACTACAACGGACTCCACCACTGAAGCCGAGTAAATTGATGCATCTGAGGCAGCTAAAGAAGCAGTATGGATAAAGAAGTTCATCACGGAACTAGAAGTGCTTCCCACGATAAAGAATGGCATCACGATGTACTGTGACAACACGGGCGCCATTGCTCAATCAAATGAACTAAGGTCCCACCAAAAATCCAAGCATGTACTCAGGAGATTTCATTTCATCAGGGAGATTGTTGAGAGAAAAGAAGTTATTATAGAGAAAATACCCACATAAAATAATCTTGCAGATTCTCTGACTAAATGGCTGACTCAACAAAAGCATGATAGGCACACCCGAGAGTATGGTGTCCAGATTCATACTAGTTGGCTATAGTGCAAGTGGGAGATTGTTAAAGATATGTCTTATACCCAACTTGTGGATGGGCTATATATACATGTATTTGTAATATTTTCATTAATTAATAAAATGGCAATCTTTATTATGCGTGTCTTACATAACTTATATGAATCATCAACACTGTAATAAAGCCCTTGGAGTAATAAGACGATGGCTTCCACGCCTTATGAGAATCATTACTCTTAAACAATCTTAGTCATAGTTTTGGGAATAACATGGGCGTTCACAAAGCGGAGAGACTGGCATGATGATATGATCCGCCCTTAAGTGGGGTAGCCGATCTCATAGGCTACTAACGGAGATCCGTCTGCTTGGTGTATCACATGGATGCATGAGTTGCTCGTGTCCATCGAACTGACCGCCGAAAGTTTTCATATGGAGTGTTTATCCCATGTGTCTGTGAGAACTTTCATGTATCGATTATATGACTGGTCCTTAGACTTGAGGTCTTTACAATCTTATGTGTGGATCAAATAACTTTGACATTCTCCTTCTCCGGTTCAAAAGATCCGGTCATAAGGGTATGATTGGGTCATTTATTGAAACACATGAAGCTTGTAAAGATACAACAGAGAATCGCCACTCTCTCGGATAATATTTTCTTATAAGAGTAGTATTCCAGTTCGTGGGTTGATATGTGTGATCAGTGCTTGAGATTGTAGCCACAGCAGAAGAATCATGTGAGATTCTTGGGTTAGCATGATTCATGACACTATCAACATCATACATTTGACCATATGGGTAGACAATTTCCGTACCATAGGTCAATAAGTGGGGATACAGTGAGGCGACGGACCGTATCATATGTAAATCGCATGCAGAATGGGTATATATATATTTCCTTCTCATTTGGGGGCCTTGGCATGTTGCTAGATGTCAACCTTGGTCATTGAAATCGAATGACCATCTGATCGGAGGATAATTTATGTTCGATTAGATTATCACGATTCATTTCATGTCCAACTTGAGGGGAACCCAAAAGGTCACACACAACAAAGTCGAAATCAATGGTTTACAGTGCACAGTACATATTAAACAACATATATGATTGTTGTAGGAATTGTTCATAAATGGTTCAATGTGTTTAATTATTGAACAGATCATTTATGAGGTTCCATAATGGCTTGAGGATTGGTGAATGACGATAGAGGCACTTTGGGAATTGGAATAAGTAAATAATCATGTGAATAGTAACTCGTGAATAGTATTTTTTTTATATTTTTTTGTTATTTGTTTTGAATTCCAATTCAGCCCAAACTCTTATTAGGGTTTTATAATCTCATTAAACCACTAAATTAAGATACAATGGCTAAGATTAAATTACCTTTTATCCCACATCAGATTCTTAATTAACTTTATTGTCTTTGAAGCACTATATAAACCCAAAGAATTCTTCACAAATCTTTACAGCAAACCTTTCATATCTTGGGTTTATATAAGTGAGCAACTCTAAAGTTTAAGAGTAAGCCACTGATTTTGAGGATCCTTAAGTCTAATTGACTAGAGGAACCTCGAGTTAAAAGTTTTGAGGTATTTGTCTAGGCTAGTACCAAGAGCAAAATACATGTGCACTCAAGGCGTAGTCTTATCGTTGAGTTTTGGCTTTGGTGTGTGCATCTTTGGAGGCCACACACTTGGGTGGCTATTTGGAACGTGGAAGAGCTTGCTGAGTTCGAGAAAAGCTTGTAGATTGGAGGGAGGACTGGAGGAGTCTATGGTTCAAGTAAGTCTTTTTTTCTTTCTTTATTTTAATTAGAGTTCTTATGATAGTTAGCATGTTTAGGTTTATGTTCTTTCCATGTTTTATAAGTTTTTATGCTTAGAATATATAGTAACATGCCTAGGCTTGTAGAATAATAAAAACAAATGGGTTTTGGGCAAAGGGAAAACGGCACATAATTTTTATTTTTCCGCTGCGCACTCGCGGCCGCTTCCCAACAAAAAATACCTATTATAATTTTATAAGAATTTTATTGTGACAAGAAAATATACTAGACTATCATATTAAAATTTTAAAAAAAAACACTAATAAATTATTTGCAATTAACATAATCTCTACAATTAATTTTTTTTATTAAATTATAAAATTAAAATATTAAATTTTTAACATCAAAAACCTATTACAATATAAAAACAAAATATAATATTTAAGCAAGAAACCTATTAATTAAATTAATTAATTAATTAATATTTTAATTTATTATTATTAAATTAAATCAAGAAAATTATTATAATAAAAAAATATTTTATAATCTCTCATTAAAATAAAAAACATACATGACACTTAATCTCTACAATTAACCTCTATAATTATTATTTTTTCAAATTATAAAATTATTGTTGGTTATATAGTGTCATTAAACATCAATTCAACATGCTTTTAACAATCAAACCATTGAATTCAAAAGTAGATCTAACATGCAAACCCTAGAATATCAAGAACTCGAAAACTATTAAAATGAAGGAAAACCTAGAAAAACGACTAATGCAGTGGTCCGGATCGAGAAGATACCTAGAAAAACGACTAATGCAGTGGTCTGGATCGAGAAGATTCTCTGTCCTTAAGAACTTATCAGCCCCGTCTCGGTGCTCTACGGATTTTGTGGCTAATGTTCTCCCAGAATAACCCGGATTCCTCTTGTTCAAGGGGCACACCTTAACAAGATCTCGAAGTGATGAAATGGAGGAACTCTCTCTACTCAAACAATATGAGACTCAACAAATGGATGATATTCGGATGGATTTTTCAGATACTTCAAATAAATATGGAAGCCCCCTTATAAAGGCATGGAAGGGTGCCAAAATGACACCCTTTGGGTTGGGGTGTAACCCTCAAAGGGGTTATACCTCTCACATGCAACCTTTGGAGCCTATAACCATATTATTTTCAGTTGGAGGACATGTCCCTATGGGGTACCATCCAAGGGACATGTCCCTCCTCCATCCACATAATATTGAAGAATTTCCAACAATCCCTCACAATTCTTCAACTATTCATGCAAACATTTGAGAGAGTTTCTGTGAACAAAAGCTGCATCGAAATAGGTAGTTTTCGCCTTGAACCTTTCCTAGTGAATGAAAATCGGATTTACTTGGCAAACTAGTGACCCATAGTCTTGAACTTTTCTGATGTTGGTGTAAACCAAGACAATCGCCAACACACAGCTTTACTTCGACCATTTTTTGTTCTACGGTTGTGTTCATTTCGGCCCTGAACAACGGTTCAGGATTCATCAAGCATTTAGGGAAATCAGCCTGTAAAATCCCATGGAAGCGGCCTCACTTCTTACTTGACATAGGTGATCTACTATAAAGAGGTAATATGCCTTTACCCCCATTAGGACTCATCTCATAATATAGTGATCATTAAAAGCCTTAGCTTATCCTAACCTTGACATACAGCACTCGGTGTCATTATCGAAATGGGAACGAGTACAAAACTCTTCAGTGCTTGTTTAGAATTGCACAAAGTTTCAGTTGTCCCTTTTGAACCTAGATCTTGGGATCTCTAGTCAGCTAGGTTGGGTTTCCACAGTGACAATTCTTAATTTATAGGCTTCAAGTCCATTCCCCTCGGTGACTTCTCAACCTGCTCTCTAGGTAAACCTTTAGTTAGTGGTTCTGCTAGGTTTTCCTTCGACTTAACATAATTGATTGATATTATGCCACTTGAGAGCAGTTGACGTATGGTATTATGTCTCTGATGTATGTGTCGAGACTTACCATTATACATTGTATTTTAGGCTCTCCCAATAGCCGATTGGCTATCACAATGTATGTTTATCGCTGGCACCGGTTTGGGCCAACTAGGAATATCCTCCAAGAAGTTTCGAAGCCATTCCGCTTCTTCCGCTATTTTGTCTAACGTTATGAACTCTGATTCCATAGTAGACCAGGGCAATATATGTTTGCCTAGAGGATTTCCATGACACGGCCGCACTACCAAGTGTGAAAATAAATCCACTCGTAGATTTGGAATCCACTGTATCAGATATCCAGTTAGCATCGCTGTATCCCTCTAGAACAGTAGGATATATCACGTAATATAGCCCATATTTTGAAATTTCTCTCAGATACCTCAAAAATCTTACTATGGCTTTCTAGTGGTTATGTCATAGATTGCTCATATATCTGCTAAGCTGGTTCACAGCTTGAGCGATATCAAGTCGTGTGTAATTCGTGAGATACATCAGACTTCTGATGATTCTCGAATACTCTAATTGTGATACGCTTGAACCAGTATTCTTTGATAGATGAAGAGTTAGGTCTACAGGGGTTCTAGCCATATTTACATCCCCTTTGATATATTTCTCAAGTATATTCTCAATATAATGAGTCTGAGATAATATATATACGTCTGATGTCCTAGAAATCTTAATTCCTAGGATCACATCAGCTACTCCCAAATCTTTCATATCAAATCTGCTTGATAACACGTTTTTGGTAGACTGAATCATTTCATGAATACTACCAATTATCAGTATATCGTCTACATAGAGACACACAATGACATATCCTTTTTGAGTTGATTTGGTGTACACACACTTATCACACTCATTGGTTTTGAACCCACTTGACAACATCTCTTTGTCAAATTTCTCATGCCATTGTTTAGGTGCTTGTTTTAATCCGTACAAGGATTTTACAAGTTTGCACACCTTCTGTTCTTGTCCAGGAACATTAAACCCTTCTGGTTGTTCCATGTAAATCTCTTCATCCAATTCACCATTCAAGAATGTCGTCTTTACATCCATTTGATGTATTTCAAGACCAAATATAGTTGCTATGGCTATGAGCATTCTTATCGATGTGATACGAGTCACTGGTGAATATGTGTCAAAGTAATCAAGGCTTTCATTTTGTCTATAACCTTTATGACAAGTCTTACCTTGTACTTATCTATTGATCCATCCGTTTTCATCTTCAGTTTGAATATCCATTTGTAGCCCAGTGGCTTACAACCTGGAGGAAGATCAACCAACTCCCAAGTATGGTTCTGTAGAATTGAATCAATCTCACTGTTAATAGCCTCTTTCCACAGACGTGCCTCCGGAGAAGACATAGCTTCTTTATAGCTTTGAGGCTCATTTTCTAACAAGTATGTCAGAAAATCGGGACCAAACGACTTAGATGTTCTAGCTCTTTTACTACATCTAGGTTCGATGGTCTCAACGTTTGCACGTTGATCTGATTCTTGGTGAACATGATCACTGTCTTTGAGAGTATCAATCGTTCTTTTGAGAAACTATGTTCTTTGTCTTTCCTTACAATGAAACGTCTCTTCAAAAAATGTCGCATTCCTTGATTCAATTATCATATTCAAATTGATGTCAGAAATCTCAGACTTGTGTACCAAGAATCGATACGCACTACTGTTGCGAGCATATCCAATGAAAATGCAATCAACAGTTTTTGGTCTTATTCTAACCTTCTTAGGTTTAGGAACCATTACTTTGGCATGACACCCTCATACTTTTAGGTATTTGTAGGAAGGTACATGACCCTTCCACAACTCATATGGTGTCTTGTCCAATCTTCTGTGAGGAAGCTTGTTTAGAACAAAGTTCACGGAAAGCAAGGCTTCCACCCACAAGTTCTGGGTAAACCAGAACTTGTCAACATAGTGTTAATCATTTCTTTCAACGTTCGGTTTTTGAGCTCAGCAATCCCATTTTGTTGAGGAAAATAAGAAGTAGTGGTTTCGTGAATAATTCCGTGCATAGAAAAATATTCACCGAATGGTGAAACATATTCACCACCTCTATCACTCCTGATTCTTTTGATATTCTTGCCGAGTTGATTTTCAACTTCGTTCTTATAGTGTATAAAGCTCTCAATAGCGTCATCTTTTCTCCTCAGCAAACACACATAACAGAATCTTATGCTATCATCGATAAAAGTGACAAAGTACTTTTTACCGCCTCTCGTTTGCACAACATTCATATCACACACGTCAATGTGTACAAGTTCCAAGGGTTCAGAACTGCATTCTATGGAATGAAATTATGTTTTATGCATTTTTTCTTCAACACATGTCTCACACTTATGTTGGCTATCAATTGTGAATTTAGGTATAAGGTCCATGTTAATTAGTTTACGCATTGTATCATAATTAACATGTCCTAACCTCTCATGCCATATATTTTGTGACTCAATAATATAAGCAGAAGTGTTGGACAATTATGACCCATAGCGTCACTATTTGGATCGAAATATGCAATACCACGTATACTTCGCCTGATATAGATCGCTTATTCCTGTAAGCATGTTTCTGGAGAATTGGGTAGGCATGGCGCTTTCCTAGAAGCCAACCTTGTCTTGTGAATCGGTGTAAACGTAGTACGAGATACTTACGTGTTCAGATAGTCCGACAACCCGATTTACTGCCAATATATCCGGAGATCTCATGGGTCGCTCCCCGAATATTCACCGATGACGTATGACTCGCACTTTAATTAATATGGGATTAATTTAATGAGAGAGAAAATTAATCTGGGATTAATTACGGATATATTTTATCTGGGATAAAATATCAATTAAATAGAGAGATTAATTTGGAATTAATCGGTAAAATAATATATTTGATATATTATACGAAATTGGATTTCGACGCGGAATTAAAATTAGATTTTAATTCGGGCGAACGAATTAATTTAGAATTAATTCATTAGCGATGTGAATAGTGATTTCGCTAGGCGTAATCATTTAATTACGACGCAACGGAAAATTTGTTAATTTGGAATTAGCGAACCCGAGCCCATGATCGTTTGCGAGTGCATTCGCATTTCGAATTCGAGTGCGGCACGCAAGTCAAACCAAGTGTCAAATCGCAAGTCACATCAAACATCAAATCACATGTCACTTTGAGTGATGTGACATTTGATTGATTGATGTGAGTTGATGTGTATTGATTGGCAAGCATTTAATGCTTGCTTTTTGGAATTAAAAGAAAAGGTAAATGGTTTATTAATTTTTGGCGAATATATAAACCTATTACATTTTTTATTTCACAATTTCTCTCTCTTCATTTTCGGTATTGGCTTTTGGAGCCAAAACCCCTCTTCATCTCTCTCACGGTCTCAAGACCGATTTCTTCTTCTGGTTTCAGTTTTCACCGTGAAACACAAGGAGGAAAATGATGATTTGTGGTAAATCATCAAGTGCTAGCACACTCTAGGAGGCATACCAAGGTGATAGGGTAGTGTTTTCATGAGCAAGGAATCACCTTGTGAAGCTTGGAGCTTGGAGCTTCCATGGAGGACACCCATGGCCGATTCTTGGAGGAGGAAGCAGCCCCCACGCCGTGCAGTTCACCATTTGCGCAGCCTACTGCCGAGCAAGGAGAAGCAGTGCGTTTTTGGTTCTTGTTGCATCTCTACCGATCAATGTGAGTTATTCTGCACCTCCTTTGGTTGTATTCAAATCGTTTTATGCTTGATTTATGATCCTTGGGACTTGATTGAAACCCAACAATGGTATCAGAGCCGTTTGAGTATGAAACAAAAATTAGGGTTCTTAACTAAATTTGGGGCTTTTTGATTTAAGCATGTTTTTGACAAATTGTTTGTTTAAATATGCTTGTATATGGATAACTTAGAGTTATATGTAATCAGTTTGTTGAAAAATTAATTGGATTGATTTTCCCCAATTTGCTTATTGTGGCCGAAAATGGTTAGCTCCCTAATTTCTTGGTTTTTTGATTTTTTGAACATTGATGTATTGGAAATCATTCGGGGATGTTGAATTTATGTTTAATTTGGTTCAATTGGATTGAATTTGATTTGGTCATATTTTTCCCCTTTGGCCGAGAACTATAGGCATGAAAATTGGGTTTGATTTTGATCAAATTATGTTGGACATGATTCCATGATGATAAGCATAATTAATTGTACAAATTTGGTGTTTTGGAAATATTGATTTGGGTAATTAATAATGATATACACTTTATTTAATTGAATTGAAAAATTGGATTTTGTAATTTAATTAAATTGGGCCTTAAATTGGATTTGGGCTTTTAAAGTTGTTATTGGGCTTGTTGGGCTTTGTTGTACAAAGTTGGGTTTAGGCGAAATTGGTTGGATCCAATTAGGCTCAAAACCGCATCCAAAAGGCCCAAATGCGACTAATGAACCTTTAAAGTTTAATTGGGCATAATGGGCCAAAATTGATTTTGGGCTTATGGGGTAACTCCCGGATTGGATTTTGGTTATTCGGTTTGACCCGAGTTGACCAAAAGTCCACGCCTTGAAGAAATTAATTAAAAACTCATTGGACTTTAATTAAATTAATATTGGATATTAATCGAGCTAAGAGACCTGTAACGATTAAATTTGGAATTTAAGTCGTAAAGGTTTATTTTATAAAGTGTAATATTTAATTTGGAATTAAATAGTGAATTAGAATTAAATGCGTATTAAATTGGATTTAATTATTTAATTTAATTTAATTCGAAGAATTTGTACTTTGAGTACGTGTTCGCAAAACGAGTTTGACTCGAACAAAATCAAATCGTTGTTTGAACATTGGATGATCACTAATTATCAGATTAATTAATTGGATTAGATTGATTGATAACATGCTTGTGTGAATACATGGTTGCGATGCATGAATAATGTATATCGGATGGATATTAGATGGGTGGGACAATTTTAGAAATTGTTGTAATAAATTCGATTTATTAATTGGACCTGCGTGTCCAGCCTTATTACCTCTCATTTCTTTGTATTCTCTTCTCCATATTCCCCTCAATGTAAATGAGGTTTCTTTAGAAGTGTAGTGTAACGGGTAGAAGTAATACATGTGCTAGCAGGAGAGAGAAATGGAGAGATTTGATCTAGGATCATTGTAAAGTATCCATCCGCATATCATTATTATTTTATACATACTCGTTTATTATGTGTTTAGAATGCATGCTTAAGGGTGTATGATGATGAGACCTTACAAAGATAATAAATTGGTTACCAATTTGCACGCGAAAAAACCCTCGGTAAATATTAAGCGTCTTTCCTTCCATTGAGTGATTCTCACTCAAGATCCGAGACGGCATTGGTTTGTTGGCCAAATTCAAGGCCTTTGTCTGTCGAAGATGTGTTTGAATCACGAAGGCTTTTTCCATATCAGTGTCTTGTCCAAGTTGTGGTTTGTTGGCCAAAGTCAAGACCACTTCTTGTCCATCGACATTGATTACGAAGCTTTCCATGGTCAATGGGTCTGCTTGACTGGGATCACTAAGTTTGTGTGCCAAAGCCAAGCTTAGTTGATTCAGAGGAAAAATGTTAGATAATACATTGGATGTATTGGCATATATAAGATATATGTTTCGGACTTGGATGTCCCCCTACCGGATCTAGGAATTGGATTGGATCCAATTGATCTTAGAGATCTACCTAGTTAATTATCATACAATTTGTTGGCCAAAGTCAAGATTGTGTGATATTTAACGGGATCCTAGCCCACTAGGAAACACGGTTTCCCGAGTACTCGACAGAGGGTTGGAGGCTCGCCGAAAAATAGTGGGAGGCAAGAATTGAATTTGCAATATTCGTTCAATTACTCGCCATACGCGCTCAAACAATATTTCGTCATATCAATTATATTAGTTTGACTAATATTTAATTGTTGTTTTTATAAGCAGTTGGACTGTATTATAATTGATTATATAATGGATTATAGTAATCAATATATTTGAATTAATTAATTTCGATTTACAGTTGATTTTATAATTGGATTATAGTAATCAATGTAATTGAGGTTAATTAATTTAAATTATATTTAATTGTATAGTTGGACTATAATAATCATATAATACATAGTACCACAAATCGTTGATTAAATAGTTGGACTATTAGAATCAAGATAAAATGAAAGATTAGCATTTAAAACATAATCCTAGGGAAAATGTATTTAAATGACTTAATTTTTCTAATTGGGAATAATATTTCAGGATGGTCCTGGAAATAATAAGTTAGTTTATTTGATAAAATAAAAAATAGGCCTAAGTCTGGAGTTAAGCAAATAAGTGGAACATGATATTTGGAATATTCATGTAATGATAACTCAGTGCTTAATCCATTATACTTGTCATATAGACTCCTTAATTTCTTTATCAGAGCTAAGGATTAGATTCTTAAGTATGATATCGAAATTGAAGGATCTTCATAAATCTATTAGATTTTAGAAGTAAATAAATTGCAATAGTTAACTCTTGGAGGGTTAATGACTATTCTCAAGGATAAAAGTCAAACTTTGCAATTAGGCAAGTAGCGCAAGGCGCACCTTACTTCGATATTCTAGAATGCCAAGGCTTGGCCAAAGGCTTCTGAAGTGTGAAAATATGGCAAAGGCAAAATCATTATAGTCTTCTAGGAAGATAAGAGGACATATCCCAAGAAGGAATTGAAGACGAGTAAGGCTCTGACTTCAAATATGTTTGTCTAATTATGTTCACTACTAGTATTAAAATTAGATTTAAATACTTAGTGTGGTACATAAATATATGTATAGATGTTTAGAATCTGTTTTGAACAGGATACTGACTTTAATAGAGATTAATCTGCGAATCGGAAACGGGACGAAAGTCGCTGTTTTGACCGTAGATACCTAAGTTTAGGAACTACCCTTTGGGTATGTACGTAAATTAGGAAACTGTTATAATGTAACTAGTTTGACTAGGAACATTATCTTTATATCAGTGTTTAATCCGTTACGGATTGAACCTTTATATTTTAGAACACTAAAGTGTTTTATTATATAAAGATGATATTGAGATAAACATATTAGATGTGAATAACAGAATTTATATTTTGAATATAAATTAAATCTCAAATATATAACATGACAAACAAATAGCTCAAACTGATTTGATCAGGAGAAACTTAATAGTGGCAATGTTGTCTGAGACACATTAAACAAGAATCGTATATCCGCACTTTTGAAAGAGCGGGTACTATGACTGATTTGATTCTAATCAAATAAAGTCTACGAATCTAGTTTATTGGGCAAAGTGCCTAAAACACTATTTACTTGGTAAAAGTGTAAATGCCACCGATCTGATAGCCCTAGTTCATAGTGAAGCAAGTGGGCCCATGTCTAGCTGGGCTAGAGGTGGATATGAATATTTCGTAACCTATACGGATGTGGCATCGCGTTATGGTTATGTGTTTCTTTTGAAGAACACAAATCGGAAACTTTTACAGTTTCGACACGAAATAGACATACAGATCGGCTACAGTATTATTATCCATCAACGTAAGACCGTAATGAAAAATACTCAAACAATAAGTTTCTAAAATACTTGAAAGAGTAAAGTATTCTTTCAAAAGAGGACTCCTCCCGGAACACGTCAATTTGACGGTGTGTCCGAACGAGTAACCGAATTTTGTTAGACATGATTAGGTTAATCATGAGTCGCTCTGAGCTACCATTTCCTTCAACGGATACGCATAAACAGTGCAGAACTTATTTAGAATAAGGTTCCATTAAAATCTGTTTGACAGATAACATATTAGATATGAACGGGAAGGAACCGGGTTTCACATTCCTGTTAAATTTGGGAATGTTAGGCATATGTTTGGATGATACCAAACTAAAACCCAAATTGGATAAGTGCCAATTGTAGGATATCCTAGGGATACCAAAGTATTGTACTTATACAACTCACTTGAGAACAATTAGATTGTTGCTCACCATGCGGTTTTCCTGAGAGGAATACCGATATGCAGTGGTAAGTGGGAGGATAGTAAAACTCGATGAAAAAACGGAGTAATACTATTCCAGGCACCGATTCCTAATGGAACACAAATAGTTCATCAAGGATGAAACTATTACCATTAATCTTCGTATACACAAGAACCGCGTATGTCAGAGAGATTCAGAAAACAACCTGGGGTATGGGTTTCTGATCTCACCTCATAAAGATGTCTATCTTATTGAGGAATACCAACTGACTACGTATGAGGAAGTGATACAAGGTATCGACTCCCAATTATGACAAAGTGTCATGAGTCCGAAATGAATTCCATGTATGTCAACAAGTTTGGATACTAGTTGATGTACCGCAAGGCATTGTGCCTACTGGTACTTTATAAGTCTTCAAGGAAGACATACATGGAAGGTAACATACCAACATATAAAGCTAGGCTTTTAGCGGAAAGGTATCGTTATCAACATTGTGTTGATTACGATTCAACCTTTTACCTGTTACCACGGTAAATCCATTTGGATAATGCTTGCTAATGATGCATGTTTCATTTATGAAATATGACAGCTGGAACGGGAAAATCGCTTTCCTGAAAAGGAAACCGTTTGGAGGATGTTTATAACATCCTGTCGGTTTTTTCGTACCAAAACTAGCAAACAAGGTTTGCAGGTTGATCGATCCATGTTTGGATTGAAGCAAATATAGGTTCTTGGAATCGTCGTTTTGATGTAATCATAATAGTTTATGATTTAATTCAAAACGAAAACATTCTTGTGTATATAAGAGGGTTAGTGGGAGCGCACTAACAGTGGTTGTCCTATAAATAATGATAATGTGTCATTTCTTGGAAATGATATTCCCATAATAATCGGCGAAAGCTTGTCTTTCGAAAACTCTCCGAGAAATCGTACATTGAAAAATGTACGCGACCTGGTGTCTCATACGCTTTGAGCATATGATTCACAAACAGGCCAATCCAAGTGATAGTCACTGGATTGATATTAAGAACATTCGTTAGTATCTTAGAGATATAAGGATGCTGTCTTAAACTTTGGAGAATGAGAACTTGAAGTGACTAGGATCACTACCACAAGTTTCCCAACCGATAAAAATGGTACTATACAGTTTGAATAACGGTACAGTGAGCTGGAAATCTTCCAAGCAAGATACTGTTAACGAATAAACAACAAATTCGGATTATTGCTGCAGCTGAGGCAGCAATAGAAGCCTTCTGGGGTCGATAAAATCTAATTAGATTAGATATAGTTCTCTTAGCAGCTGAGCTAGGCTTCAGCACATGCTAAAGAATTAATGGTCTCATCAACGATCCAGATAAATACTTCGATATTCATCTGATTCGTTCGGATCATACATCGTGGCGATGTGATGATCGAATAAATCGCACCAGACGATAATCATGAAAATCCGCTGACGAAAACCTTTTCTCAGCAATTTGAGCCAACCGTACATAGTTCGGGTGGTAGACACTCGAGTGACTGGCTATAGGCCAAGTGGGAGATTGTTGGACAATTATGACCCATAGCGTCAATATTTGTACAGATTATTGTGTTGTTGTACAAATTAACTATGTGACAAAGAGATTGCACTCTTATCATTTGTGATTAGATCACCTAGATATATAAATGATAGGAGGTCCATATGATTTTTTCCTGAACTGAGAATGATATGAGACAGTATCAGTCCACGAAGGATAAATCATTAAATATCCATAGTCAGAGTATTATCGAGATTGGACATCGATAAATATGTAAAAGACTAGTATTACAATTGTGCGTGTTGTGAGGGCACAACGTCATAATTCTCATATGTTTGGGTATAGGATACTCATGCAAGTGTAATAGGAGGTTGTGTTTTACTGATGGTACGGGAAACAGCTTCGCTCTGGATAGACCCCCTCGGAATTCCATTGGTAGTATGACTATGTGTCTATGGAAGTCCGAAATCAGAGTAGGTGTATTTGGTCTTAACCTGAGACTTGCACCGCTAATACTTGCGACAATCAATATACTTTGGTTGAGGTCGTCCAGGGCTTTAACAGGTTCTGTGTACGCCAATACTGGGTATATTGAGAATCGTAGTATGTTGGGTGTGATGTCAAGACGGAAGTGTCACTCCAGTCATATGGAGATGATGGTCACGTAGGATACGGTACTGGTTCTCTTAAGTACTACAGTCATCGGGATAATATGACTAGGTCATAGTTATCCGATATAGAGACTAGTTACCAGACATCCGACATGTGTTTCATACAGGACAGACACAATTCCAGCACATGGCCTAGCACGTGATCATCTGATACTGGATCGAAATATGCAATACCACGTATACTACGCCTAATATAGATCGATTATTCCTGTAAGCATGTTTCTGGAGAATTGGGTAGGCATGGCGCTTTGCTAGAAGCCAACCTTGTCTTGTGAATCGGTGTAAACCTAGTACGAGGTACTTACGTGTTCGGATAATCCGACGACCCGATTTACTGCCAACATATCCGGAGATCTCATGGGTCGCTCCCCGAAGATTCACCGATGACGTATGACTCACACTTTAATTAATTTGGGATTAATTTAATGAGAGAGAAAATTAATCTGGGATTAATTGCGGAGATATTTTATCTGGGATAAAATCAATTAAAGAGAGAGAATGATTAATTTGGAATTAATCGGTAAAATAATTATTTGATATATTATATACGAAATTGGATTTCGACGCGGAATTAAAATTAGATTTTAATTCGGGCGAACGAATTAATTAGAATTAATTCGTTAGCGACGAATAGTGATTTCGCTAGGCGTAATCATTTAATTACGACGCAACGGAAAATTCGTTAATTTGGAATTAGCGAACCCGAGCCCGTGATCGTTTGCGAGTGCATTCGCATTTCGAATTCGAGTGCGGCACGCAAGTCAAATCAAGCGTCAAATCGCAAGTCACATCAAGTGTCAAATCACATGTCACTTTGAGTGATGTGGCATTTGATTGATTGATGTGAGTTGATTTGTATTGGTTGACAAGCATTTAATGCTTGCTTTTTGGAATTAAAAGAAAAGGTAAATGGTTTATTAATTTTTGGAAAATACATAAACCTATTACATTTTTTTTATTTCATAATTTCTCTCTCTTCATTTTCGGTATTGGCTTTTGGAGCCAAAACCCCTCTTCATCTCTCTCACGGTCTCAAGACCGATTTCTTCTTCTGGTTTCAGTTTTCACCGTGAAACACAATGAGGAAAATGATGATTTGTGGCAAATCATCAAGTGCTAGCACACTCTAGGAGACATACCAAGGTGATAGGGTGGTGTTTTCATGAGCAAGGAATCACCTTGTGAAGCTTGGAGCTTGGAGCTTCCATGGAGGACACCCATGCCTGATTCT
The DNA here is from genome assembly GCA_019454045.1 of Zanthoxylum bungeanum. NCBI lineage: Eukaryota > Viridiplantae > Streptophyta > Magnoliopsida > Sapindales > Rutaceae > Zanthoxylum > Zanthoxylum bungeanum. The sequence continues at coordinate 57,338 of SKCR01007849.1, read as the reverse complement.
TGGAGGAGGAAGCAGCCCCCACGCCGTGCAGTTCACCATTTGCGCAGCCCACTACCGAGCAAGGAGGAGCAGTGCGTTTTTGGTCCTTGTTGCATCTCTACCGATCAATGTGAGTTATTCCGCACCTCCTTTGGTTGTATTCAACTCGTTTTATGCTTGATTTATGATCCTTGGGACTTGATTGAAACCCAACAATGGTATCTTGGGCCATTTGAGCATGAAACAAAAATTAGGGTTCTTAACTAAATTTAGGGCTTTTTGATTTAACATGTTTTTGACAAATTGTTTGTTTAAATATGCTTGTATATGGATAACTTAGAGTTATATGTAATCAATTTTTGAAAAATTAATTGGATTGATTTTCCCCAAATTGCTTATTGTGGCCGAAAATGGTTAGCTCCCTAATGTCTTGGTTTTTTGATTTTTTGAACATTGGATGTGTTGGAAATCATTTGGGGATGTTGAATTTATGTTTAATTTGGTTCAATTGGATTTAATTTGATTTGGGCATATTTTTCCCCTTTGGCCGAGAACTATAGGCATGAAAATTTGGTTTGATTTTGATCAAATTATGTTGGACATGATTCCATGATGATAAGAATGATTAATTGTACAAATTTGGTGTTTTGGAAATATTGATTTGGGTAATTAATAATGCTATACACTTTATTTAATTGAATTGAAAAATTGGATTTTGTAATTTAATTAAATTGGGCCTTAAATTGGATTTGGGCTTTTAAAGTTGTTATTGGGCTTGTTGGGCTTTGTTGTACAAAGTTGGGTTTAGGCGAAATTGGTTGGATCCAATTAGGCTCAAAACCGCATCCAAAAGGCTCAAATGCGACTAATGAACCTTTAAAGTTTAATTGGGCCTAATGGGCCAAAATTGATTTTGGACTTATGGGGTATCTCCCGGATTGGATTTTGGTTATTCGGTTTGACCTGAGTTGACCAAAAGTCCACGCCTTGAAGAAATTAATTAAAAGCCCATTGGACTTTAATTAAATTAATATTGGATATTAATCGAGCTAAGAGACCTGTAACGATTAAATTTGGAATTTAAGTCGTAAAGGTTTATTTTATAAAGTGTAATATTTAATTTGGAATTAAATAGTGAATTAGAATTAAATGCGTATTAAATTGGATTTAATTATGTAATTTAATTTAATTCGAAGAATTCGTACTTTGAGTACGTGTTCGCAAAACGAGTTTGACTCGAACAAAATCAAATCGTTGTTTGAACATTGGATGATCACTAATTATCAGATTAATTAATTGGATTAGATTGATTGATAACATGCTTGTGTGAATACATGGTTGCGATGCATGAATAATGTATATCAGATGGATATTAGATGGGTGAGACAATTTTAGAAATTGTTGTAATAAATTCGATTTATTAATTGGACTTGCGTGTCCAGCCTTATTACCTCTCATTTCTTTGTATTCTCTTCTCACTTATTCCCCTCAATGTAAATGAGGTTTCTTTAGAAGTGTAGTGTAACGGGTAGAAGTAATACATGTGCTAGCAGGAGAGAGAAAGTGAGAGATTTGATCTAGGATCATTGTAAAGTATCCATCCGCATATCATTATTATTTTATACATACGCGCTTTATTATGTGTTTAGAATGCATGCTTAAGGGTGTATGATGATGAGACCTTAACAAAGATAATAAATTGGTTGCCAATTTGCACGAGAAAAAAGCCTCGCTAAATATTAAGCGTCTTTCCTTCCATTGAGTGATTCTCACTCAAGATCCGAGACGGCATTGGTTTGTTGGCCAAAGTCAAGGCCTTTGTCTGTCGAAAATGTGTTTGAATCACGAAGGCTTTGTTCCATATCAGTGTCTTGTCCAAGTTGTGGTTTGTTGGCCAAAGTCAAGACCACTTCTTGTCCATCGACATTGATTACGAAGCTTTCCATGGTCAATGGGTCGCGCTTGACTGGGATCACTAAGTTTGTTGCGCCAAAGCCAAGGCTTAGTTGATTGAGAGGAAAAAGGTTAGGTAATACATTGGATGTATTGGCATATATAAGATATATGTTTCGGACTTGGATGTCCCCCTACCGGATTTAGGAATTGGATTGGATCCAATTGATCTTAGAGATCTACCTAGTTAATTATCATACAATTTGTTGGCCAAAGTCAAGATTGTGTGATATTTAACGGGATCCTAGCTCACTAGGAAACACGGTTTCCCGAGTACTCGATAGAGGGTTGGAGGCTCGCCGAAAAATAATGGGAGGCAAGAATTGAATTTGCAGTATTCGTTCAATTACTCGCCATACGCGCTCAAACAATATTTCGTCATATCAATTATATATTAGTTTGACTAATATTTAATTGTTGTTTTTATAAGCAGTTGGACTGTATTATAATTGATTATATAATTGGATTATAGTAATCAATATATTTGAATTAATTAATTTCGATTTACAGTTGATTTTATAATTGGATTATAGTAATCAATGTAATTGAGGTTAATTAATTTAAATTATATTTGATTGTATAGTTGGACTATAATAATCAATATAATACATAGTACCACAAATCGTTGATTAATAGTTGGACTATTAGAATCAAGATAAAATGAAAGATTAGCATTTAAAACATAATCTAGGGAAAATGTATTTAAATAAGACTTAATTTTTCTAATTGGGAATAATATTTCAGGATGGTCCTGGAAATATAATAAGTTAGTTTATTTGATAAAATAACAAAATAGGCCTAATTCTGGAGTTAAGCAAATAAGTGAACATGATATTTGGAATATTCATGTAATGATAACTTCATCTTTTTTCCTCAGCAAATACATATAACAGAATCTTATGCTATCATCGATAAAAGTGACAAAGTACTTTTTACCGCCTCTCGTTTGCACAACATTCATATCACACACGTCAATGTGTACAAGTTCCAAGGGTTCAGAACTGCGTTCTATGGAATGAAATGATGTTTTATGCATTTTTTCTTCAACACATGCCTCACATTTATGTTGGCTATCAATTGTAAATTTAGGTATAAGGTCCATGTTAATTAATTTACGCATTGTATCATAATTAACATGTTCTAACCTCCCATGCCATATATTTTGTGACTCAATAATATAAGCAGAAGTACTAGCTTTATTAATAGCACGATTGACAGTCATTACATTGAGTTTGAAAAGACCCTCGGTGAGGTATCTTTTTCCTACATACATATCATTCTTAGTCATTACAAATTTATCAGAAACAAATACAAGCTTAAAACCAGCCTTGCTAATGAGAGAGCCTGAGACCAAATTCTTCCAAATATCTGGAACATGCAGTACATTCTTCAATGTAAGCTCATTTTCGGATGTCATCTTCAGAACCATTGTGCCTTGTCCCACCACTTGAGAGGTGGATGAGTTTTCCATTGTCAGATGATCACCGCCATCGACCTTCTGATACAAGGAAAACATCTTGCTATCTGCACAGATATGACGAGTAGCCCCAGTATCTACACATCATTCTCTCGGATTCCCAACCAAGTTGGCTTCGGTTACCACTGCTGATATGTTCATCTCTGAGATCTCATCATTCAGCTGCTCATCTTCAGCGATATGGGCCTCATTTTTCTTTTTCTTGCCCTTGTCCTGAGACTTCTTGTTTTTGCAGTCATTTGCCATATGACCGCTCTTTCCACAGTTGTAACACTTCCCCTTGAACTTCTTGTTAGCTTGGGAAGAATCAGCTCTACTGTTCTTTCTCTTCTTGCTACCCTTTACACCATCGACGATGTTGGCCTTAGACTCCATAATCTTGTAGTTGGCCTTCTCGGACTTCATGTTGTCCTCTTCGATCCTCAATCGAACTCCAAGGTCTTCAAGGCTCATCTGCTTCTTTTTGTGTTTCAGATAGCTCCTGAAGTCCTTTCATGATGGAGGCAACTTTTCAATTATGGTGGAAACTTGAAACGTCTCACAGAGTTTCATACCTTCATCCAGTATTTCATGAATGATCAACTGCATTTCACCCAACTGAGACATCACCGTCCTTCAATCTACCATCTTGTAGTCCAGGAACCTACCAATGATAAATTTCTTTTGTCCGGCATCCTCGGTTTTGTATTTCTTCTCGAGAGATTCCCAGAGAATCTTCGCAGAAGACATGTCTTAGTACACATTGTACAGGGTATTGTCAAGCCCACCCAAAAATTAGTTCTTGCACAGGAAGTCTCCAAACAGCCATGTCTGTTCTCGCAAGTCCTTGGTTGTTTCCGATTCACCCTCCACAGGACCCGGAGGATCTTTGAGGAAATTAGACAATTGGAGAGTTTTCAGGTAGAACAATATTTTGCTCTGCCACTGTTTGAAGTTTTCCCCACCAAACTTCTCCGATTTTTCTCCATGAGAGACCGGTACTGTGATGTTTTCGCTAGCCATATGTAACTGGAAAACAAACAGGGTCAATAGTCTACAAAAGACAAATTTCACAACGATCAACAAATGATATTGTTTCAAGTGATATACCAATTATCCACTTGTTATTATATTGGATAGTAGTACCAATAAACACAAGTCCTTAAATTTTCATAACGCCAGATCCACATTTAATTCCATAACGCCGGATCCAGTTATGCACTCAAGTTGACGGAAGGCTCTATGGGAAGAGGCACAAATAGGACTGGAGTTTGGAGTACGGAGGAGACGGTTAACAAAATTGGGAATGAATGTGAAGTGAGTTCCGTTGACCGTAGTCCTAAAAGCGCCAATAGTACTAATAGGAAACTCCATATTTGTGAAAAATACTTTGACAAGGTTTGGATAGATATGATGACATATTTGACAAAAGTAAGTAAGTTCGTGATGCTGGAGAATGGAGTGACAGGGAAAATCGGTCAAATCTTCAGGATTGCAAAAATAGGGTTTGGAAAGCACTTTCTTTTTAATAAATTCGTTGTAAATCCTCTTTTGATGATAATTTGTAAAGTACTGTTCAGGATCAAGCTCATGGTTCATTTTGCAAATAGTGTGATTTATAATTATTGGTAAAGTATGAAAGCGTAAAATTGACAAGATTTATAATTCCGCATTAATTTTTTAATTACCAAAGTGTATTGATTGTCGCAAGTATTAGCGTTGCAAGTCTCAGGTTAAGACCAAATACACCTACTCTGATTCGGACTTCCATAGACACATAGTTATACTACCAATGGAATTCCGAGGGGTCTATCCAGAGCGAAGCTGTTTCCGTACCATCGGTAAACACAACCTCCTATCACACTTGCATAAGTATCCAATACTTAAATATAAGAGAACTATGTCGTTATGCTCCCACAACGCGCACAAGTGCAATACTAGTCTATTCCGCATTATCAATGTCCAATCTCGATAATACTACGACTGGGGATATTTTAATGATTAAACCTTAGTGGATTGATATTGTCTCATATCTTATTAATCCGGAACTAATCATATCGACTTTTATCATTTATATATCCCGGTAATCCAATTACAACTGATAAAAGAGCAATTTCCTTTGTCACATAGTTAATTTGTACAACAACACCATGTTATGTACAAATAGTGATGTTATGGGGTCATAATTGTCCAACAGTAAGGACATGTCTTCCAAAATCAGAAGAACACTCATATGCTCCAAATGGTGCATGGAAGGGGTATAACCCTTAGGAGGGTTACACCCCAAACCAAATGGTGTTCTTAAGACACCCTTCCATACCTTTAAATAGGAGCCTTCATGTTCATTATTATGATCCAGAAATCAGAAGTCTTGAGTCACTACATTTGTTGTTTTAGAGTCAGAGAGAGATTTCACCATTGTCCCAGTTCGAGATCTTGTTAAGGAGTACCCCTTGAACAAGAGGAATCCAAGTTATCATTGGAGGACATTAGCTACAAAATACGTAGAGCACCGAGACGGGGCTAATAAGTTCTTAAGGGCAGAGGCAACTCGACTTGGACCACATAATTTCGTCATTTTCCAGGTTTTACATAATTCACTAAGTTTTAGGGTTTATGTCTAAGTTGGCATGTTAGTGTAGATCTGAATTTGTGTTCTGGTTTGATTTGTTTAATACATGTTATTTTTATTTAACGACACACTAATTCCACTATAATCTTAAGAACTTATTATTATTAGTGTTGTTAGATGAAAATTCGCATGTTTTAATAAGAAATTTTTTGGAAAAAGTATTATGTGCATGAAAAATACGCAAGGGCGTTCGAACGCCCAACGAACGCGTAGGCCAAAATTTGATTTTTCGTAAGAACGTTCGAACGCATATTCAAACGCAACTCGAACGCAAGTTCTCTGCCTAAGAACGTTTGAACGCGTCTTCAAACGCATCACGAACGTAAACCCACTGGAACATTTCATTCGAACGCGTTCTAAAACGTCACACGAACGTGAACTCTCTGGAATATTTCGTTTGAACGCTACACGAAAGTGAACTCTCTGGAACACTTCGTTTGAACGCATTTACGAACGCTACACGAATATACATATACTAGACAGTTTCGTTCAAACGAAGAAAGGAACGCGACACTAACGAGATAGTCCTAGAATTGCTTCTAAATTGAAATAGACTTAGATTAATTCATATCGTCATAATATTAACTTAGGAAAATCATATACTGTAGTACAATAAACTTGGCAGTATAGATTTAAGTTATTATTAGGGTGTTCAATTATCACAAGCATACACATAGTGATAAAGTTGAAACTTAATTGTGTGTTGCATACTTGGTTGAGAATTAAAAGTGTAATCTTACACAAGTAATTCCATTCAATCTTAATTGATTTACATACATGTACACATATATAAATATATACACATTGTATTGTGAAATTAAAAGTGTAATACTAAGTTTGAATTTCTAAGAGATTCTATTGAGGAAGTGTTTAAAGGATATTCTGTCAAAAATGTGATAAAAGCCTAAGTGGTCAGGGACTTAAGTGGTTATTCCGGACCCCCTCGTCCTCTGGAATATTCATTTATTTACTTATCATAAAAAACCTTAGTAGTAAATTCAAGGACTTGTGTTTATTGGTACTACTGTCCAATATAACAACGCGTGGATACTTAGTATATCACTTTAACAAGATCATTCGTTGATCGTTGTACAATTTGTCTTTTGTAAACTTATTGATTGCTGTTGATTTTCCAGTTACATATGGCTAGCAAAAACATCTCAGTACCGGTCGCTCATGGAGAAAAACCAGAAAAGTTTGGTGGAGCAAACTTTAAACAGTGGCAGAGCAAAATATTGTTCTACCTGACAACTCTCCAGTTGGCTAAGTACCTAAAAGATCCTCCGGGTCCTGTAGAGGGTGAAACGGAAACAGCCAAGCAACTGCGAGAAGAGACATGGTCGTCAGGTGACTTCTTATGCAAAAAGTACCTCTTGGGAGGACTTGACAATACCATGTACAATGTGTACCAATGCATGATTTCTGTGAAGGTTCTCTGGGAATCTCTCGAGATGAAATACAAAATTGAGGATGCCGGGCAAAAGAAATTTGTCATGGGTAGGTTCCTGGACTACAAATTGGTAGATTCAAGAACGGTAATGTCTCAGTTGGGTGAACTGCAATTGATCATTCATGAAATATTGGATGAAGAGATGAAACTATGTGAGACGTTTCAAGTTGCCACTATCATTGAAAAGTTACCTCCATCATGGAAAGACTTCAGGAGCTATTTGAAATATAAAAAGAAGTAGATGAGCCTTGAAGACCTTGGAGTTCGATTGAGGATCGAAGAGGACAACATGAAGTCCAAGAATGCCAGCTATAAGACTATGAAGTCTAAGGCCAACATCGTCGAGGCTGTAAAGGGTAGCAAAAAGAGAAAAAACAGTGGAGCTGATTATTCCCAAGCTAACAAGAAGTTCAAGGGGAAGTGCTGCAACTGTGGAAAAAGCAGTCATATGGCAAAAGACTGCAGAAACAATAAGTCTCAGGACAAGAGCAAGAAAAAGAAAAAAAGAGCCCATGTCACTAAGATGAGCAGCTGACTGATGAGATCTCAGAGATGAACCTATCAGCAGTGGTAACTGAAGCCAACTTGGTTCGTGTAGGCACTGCATTTTTGCATAAGACCCGATGATGTGCCTCATTTGGAGGCACTACCCTTTAAGCTGCAGAAGTCACGGGAAACGGACGTCGGAAGGGCAAATTCAAAAATCAATACCTTGCCAGATTTCATTCGTTTGCTTAGTCTCGGGATCTGCTCGATTGGTCTCGGTTTTAACTGTTAGACTCGGCCCAGAAAAAACCCATGCACCCATCTAAAGCCCATTTCGCCCAAGCCCAATCCAAAAATAATTAAAACACTTAAAACACATGTCACAATTTAAATTAAATCTAATCAAATCAAATAAATTAAATCAAATCCAATTAAAATCAAAACAAATCCCATTCCTAAATTAAATAAATCACATTCCTAATTTAAATAAATCGCATGCCTAAATTAAATAAATCAAATCAAATCACCTTCCTAAATTAAAGAAATCATTTCCTTATAAAAAACTAATTAAATCTTCCCCATTATCACACAATCTCCATTTCCTACCCATACAAGGACAACCCTAACCCACTCCTATAAAAAGACACACAAACCAAACCATTAGAACCTGGCATCCTCACGGCACAAACACAAGAACTCTCATTCACGACCAAAACAAACAAATAAACCCTAATACACAAAAAACCCTCTCACCTCTACACCACACTCTCTCTCGGCTTTCACAAATCAACAAGAAAAACCCTAGCCTCGGCCCTCTCTCTCCCTTCCCTCTTCTTCAACACACTCGGCATCTCTCTTTGACAACTAACGATAACAAACAAAAAAAATAAACCCTAAGACCTCACGCCCCTACACTCTCATCTTCTCTCTCCAGAAAACCCCCTCATTCATGTACAAAGAAGGCCCTTCTCTCTCCTTCTCCCCTCTCTCATCAACACACTTTCTCTCGGCAAACCCTATTGGATACTTCTCCACACTCATTCAGAGTAAAAGTTTCCCATCTATCTCCCGCTGAAACATACCACATACCACATACAATTGTAGCAAGGGCAGTCGCATTCCATGAAGTCAACTCTGCCTCTGGTTTGAAGAAACTCGATGACTACCTTCTTACTCGCAGTTACATCACTGGGTACCAAGCCAAATTAATTACCCCCAAAGCCGAACAAACAAACAGCCACAAACCCTTCAATATTGCAAACCATTCATATGGTAAACACAAGCAACAAAGCCGAACAAATAAGCAGCCACAAACCCTTCAATTCGCACATACACACCGACTCCACCGACAAAAGATACACAACAGTCCCTCCACTCACTCAACTCTCGGCCAAATCAAAACCAAACAAATAATCTTTCATGCAGACCACGTAAACACAGCCCCTTAACTGACCCCTTCACTGCCACAAATTAAGCCTTAACCGACAACGAACTGCATCCTCCAAAACCGCACAAACAGCAGCCCACACAGCCCTCAATTTACCGCACAAACTACACCATTGAAATCCCATAAAAACCGCACAAATAGTCACCCAAAACAGCCCCCTAAATACCACAAACAGTAACCAAAAACAACGACCAGGAACAGCGGCAAAAATAGAGAAAACAGCAGCCCAAAATAGCGAGGCGAGGAAGGAAGACATTGAACCAGTGAACCGGAGGAGTTGCGGAGCATTAACATTTCCGACGGTCGCGTAACACACTTGCAAAAGGCGACTTAAAAGGTAAGACCTGAGGGCACCCTTTTATTTATTCTCGTTCATCTTTTTAATTATTTATTAGCATTTTTTCACATGCGTATTGATGGTTCATGTATGTTATTATTGTGGGATAAATAATTTTGTGCTATCTCTCGTGGTATATCGGATGGAAACTCAAACGTAAATTCCGTAGCCGAATCTGAATGGACGGTAGTGCGGTCTGAACTTGGGATACAATTCCACATACTACTTGAGAAACGCACATATTTCATTTTATCTAATTTTGTGTTCATCCATGGTTCATTAGAAATAGCACGTTATTTTCATGCATGATTTAGTTATTTCTTTCATATTAGGAGTTTAATTACCTCTCTTTCATATTTATGTTTAGACCATTGTTATTTATTTATGTCTCCGCACTTGTCAATTTAATATGCTCATGAAATTCTGTGCTTGCTGTTATTTCGATTTACTTTTATGCATGCAAACTTAAATATAGGTAGTATGCGAACTTAGATATAGGTTGTGTGCGAACTTGGATGTAGTTTATTCTTGTGTATGTATGTTGCGTAGACTTGGTTAGATTATTGCACATATCTGTTCATTACAAGTGGCATAAGTAAGGGACCATTCTGAACCAACGGTTTGAGGTCTTCCCTTGCGAGGGGTGAGTGCGGCCTTAAATCATTTCCCAATTCACACTGGGTGGCGACTCCATTTTATTTCTCCGGTTTAGTCCCCCGTGGGCTACTCCGTACTCCCGACCGGGCTGCGAGCCTGGAATAGCATCGCCGATTTCTGTGTCCTACAGTTGGGAATCAGAGAGAATGGTGGGTAGACACTGGGGCTACTCGTCATATCTGTGCAGATATCAAGATGTTTTCCTCGTATCAGAAGGTCGATGGTGGCGATCATCTGACAATGGGAAACTCATCTACCTCTAGAGTGGTTGAACAAGGCACAGTGGTTCTGAAGCTGACATTCGAAAAAGAGCTTACATTAAAGAATGTTTTGCATGTTCCTGATATTCGGAAGAACTTGGTCTCGGGCTCTCTCCTTAGCAAGAATGGCTTTAAGCTTGTATTTGTTTCTGACAAGTTTGTATTGACCAAAAATGATGTTTTATGTAGGAAAATGATACCTCACTGAGGGCTTTTTCAAGTTCTATGTAATGACTGTCAATCGACACAGTGCTAATAATAAAGCTACATCTTCTGCTTATATTATTGAGTCATAAAATGTATGGTATGAGAGGTTATGACATGTTAATTATGATACATTGCGTAAATTAATTAACATGGACCTTATCCTAAATTTGCAATTGATAACCAACAAAAATGTGAGGCATGTGTTGAAGCAAAAATGCATAGAACATCATTTCATTCCATAGAACGAAGTTCTAAACCCTTGGAACTTGTACACAGTGATGTGTGTGATATGAATATTGTGCAAACAAGAGGCGGTAAAAAGTACTTTGTCACTTTTATCGATGATAGCACAAGATTCTGTTATGTGCATTTGCTGAGGAGCAAAGATGAAGCTATTGAGAGCTTTATACACTATAAGAACGAAGTTGAAAATCAACTTGGCAAGAAAATCAAAAGAATTAGGAGAGATAGAGGTGGTGAATATGTGTCACCATTTGGTGAATATTGTTCCAATCATGGAATTATTCACGAAACTACTGCTCCTTATTCGCCTCAACAGAACGGGATTGTTGAGCACAAAAACCGAATGTTGAAGGAAATAATGAACGCCATGTTGACAAGTTCTGGTTTACCCCAAAACTTGTGGGGGGAAGCCTTGCTTTCCGCGAACTACGTTCTAAACAAGCTACCTCACAGAAGATTGGAGAAGACACCATATGACATGTGGAAAGGTCACGTACATTCCTACAAATATCTAAAAGTGTGGGGGTGTCTTACCAAAATAATGGTTCCTAAACCTAAGAAGGTTAGAATAGGACCCAAAACTGTTGATTGTAAATTCATTGGATATGCTCGCAACAGTAGTGCGTATCGATTCTTGGTACACAAGTCTGAGATTCCTGACATCAATTCCTGACATTTTTTTAAGATATATTTCCTTGGAAGGAAAGACAAAGAACAGAGTCTCTCAAAAGAACTATTGATACTGTCAAAGACAGTGATCAGGTTGACCAAGACTCAGATCAACGTGAAAATATTGAGACAATCGAACCTAGACATAGCAAAAGAGCTAGAACGTCTAAGTTGTTTGGTCCCGATTTTCTAACAAACCTGTTAGAAAATGAGCATCAAAGCTATAAAGTGTTGGGGTTTGGCCGCGGGCGCAGCGGAAGTGCGTGGTTCGAATGAAATCGTAATTTTAAAATTTTTTAAATTACCGAATAAATTATTCAACATCTAATATGAATAATTCATCCATATTTCATTTAACCATGTTTATTCGATATCGAATAACGACATAAATAGTTGAGAAACATCGTGAAATATTTACGAAAATGTTTTTCCGCAAAATGGCATAAAACGCGCTTTTGATCGAACCGACCACCCAATACACATGAGGGCTGCCCAGGTCAACCCCAATAGTATTAGGATAGTTCATGGGCTTCCCGAACAGTGAAAAATTTACTATTTGGGCAGCTGTCACCCGGTTGGCTCAAAAGTCACCCGGTAAAACCGTTTTTCACCGTTTTCGTATATTTCAACTCCGAAATAATTTCCAAAAATTGTTCCAACACCCAAAACACATCCAATATATTTATATGACATCATTTTCATCATCATAAATCCAAAATTTCTAGATCTGATCAAGAAACCAAAAATGTCAATTTTTCATGCTTTAATCCAACTTTTTCAATATTAATCAAATTAATCACAACACCAATCCAAACCACCACAATCGAAGCACCCAAGAAAAATTATAGGCATTACAAGAGTGGTTATAACACTATAGAATAGCAACATATCATCAAATGATTAAATTGAATAATTATTACAATAATATCACTCAAATCAACTTCACACATGCAATAAGCCTCCAAATTCATCTTCCAAATCATACACACCCAAATTTATAGAAAAGAAGAAACCCTAGAATCAATCTAGATAATCAAGAACATGAAACATGCTTTCAAAACTTAGGGATGTTAAAGATTACCTTTTAATCTCTCATTTTCCTAAAGCTTTTTCTTGATTTTTTTTCTTCATTTTCTTCCTTGAATCATCAAGGCAAATTTGAGAGGTATTTGGAGAGTCATTTTCGGCCATGGCAAGCTTGAATGAAAAAGAAAACAAAATTTTCTAATTTAAACAAGGCTTGCCGACTTTGAGGGGTAATATGGTCATTTTTGCCAATTTAATTAAATGAAATATAATAAGCTTTAATTTGACAATCAATTTTTCACACTTAAAGCTTAATAAAATCATGTCATTTGTAACCCATAATAATCAAACTTTTTTCATAACAATTATAAAAAGTATATTATTTAATTATTCAAATATTTAACATTTAAATATCTAAATAATTAATTAATATAATTATTATTATTATTATATATGTATTTTTATTTACATTAATAACATATACATGTATTAATGACATGTGTCAAAGTCTCATTTCACAATTAATTAATATATACCAAATCAAATTTTGTATCAAATACAAATAAATATTAATTATTAATTGACCAAATTTCCCAAAAGCATGTGTTTTCGTTTAACCGATTAAACGATTCGAATTAACTCATTTAATCCAATGAAGTATTATGAATAATCTATATTATTCATAACGTGTTGCCCAAGTGCTCAACGAGTACACTTCATATTGTGGGACTCTCTAAGTTTAGGTTTATGCGTCACGAAATCTAATTTCGTGTCCATAATTCACCCACTCAGGAATTATGATGACCACGGATAATCTCGCTAAACTATGCAAGTCGAGGTCATTGCATACGTATAATCCCTTCGTCACAGGCTATCCATATTATACCTGGGATATAGATAAGAATGTCAAATCTGTATGGTATAATATAGTCGACTTTTCAAATTTACGATCTCTAAATAACACTCGGAAATGGTTTCTGAAGTTATACCACGGTCATGGATTTACTAGATCGCAAACACGTGTATGATACATATGCCCTATACATAGGAATGACGGATTCTATCTTGATACGCACTGGATATCATGAGCATCAATCCACACCCAACGAATAGGCAGAGGTCTAATCTAAATAGATCGGTGACGTGACTGCCATCAAAGTGTAGAGAATAACTCATATATCCACAATGGTATCTCAAGTCGAAGAACCATTATGCTCTCTCAACTCGAGAATATTCCTATTGACGTTGGTGTACCATCTATTAGGAAATCTTTAGTGAGTCGTTCAGTGTTTATCAAATAAACACCTAAATGTCTATATGAGTCTCTCGAGACTCATGGTTTATTGGGATAAACCATCGAACCAACTCATTATATACGACATGTACTGGTCTCAGCGGATTTTACTAACCGACCCGTGTTAGCAAATCTTGACCAAGAACTTTATTTAATGATATACAACTTATAGTGACGCTTCCCAATATCAATTACAAACTACGTTGTAATTGCGCACTACGTTGTAAATCCTAGGGTCTTTGTCTAATATACACGTATCACTAAATCAGATTTAGTTTCAATCGAATCATAATTAGATATCTAATCGTAATTAGATCGAATATGTATATAAAAGACAAGAGGTGATACCATTAAATAAGTAATATTATGGAAAAATGCATTGTTTGTATTCATGAATCAGATATAAATACGATCCGAATTGGCACTCCAAGCACCAACCCTAACAATTTCTCCCACTTGGTCTAGTGCCAATCCACGATATCATATACCGATTTCAATGTGTATCACATACTCATGGCCCTCAAGAGCTCACCTAGCACTCAAGAGCTCACCTAGCACTCAAGAGGTAGGCAACAAGAAGTAAGCTCGCTATTAAAAATTGAGTATGTCCAACAAACCCAATTGTTTTCCTTAGCCAACATCATTCATATTTTGTAGAACACAAGTTCTACATCAATATGACTCAGATGCGATATCATTATTGTGCTATAGCTTTTGAGTTGTCTATGTATTTAGGGATCAAATCCAAATACTATGCAGACAACCGCAAGCACAACATTAATATCAAAACTTCTAATCTATAAGGTCTCTATGCAACTTCATAAGTCAATACTTCATAACTTACAATTAATTCCAATAATACAGTAGAATCAACCGTGACACTTCCACTCTGACTTTATATGACATAGACCATCTAACGTCATAATTAATCTCAAAACTAATCTGACCATATGGTTGCGGATTATATTCTCCATGAATAAGAAACTCGTTCTTAATATCTCAAGGATAATAAAGAACATGTTTTAAGACACGTCCTATGGTCTGCAGCATATCAAAATGACTCGTAACTATTACGATTAAATTGATATCTTTAATTTCACATAATATAGTATTCATTATGCCATCATCCTATAATGCATAAGATTGATCATACATTCTAATCAATTTCTCTTTGGACAAAGGAATCACCCTTTATGAAAGATAAATATTATATACAAGAGACACACTAATTGTCAAACAGTTATACTAACTGTTATACAGATAGTCTTGTTGTTGGGGTTGGTGCTCAGAGCGCCAATTCCCGGTTGTATTTCTGTTAAATACTTCTGTAAAACATTATTATTATGAATAATATATGCAGTTTCTATAATATAATCTATCTTTCTATATGGTAAAGACGTAATGACCTTAGAATGATTAGTCATGATACAGTTGCAAAAGCGTCGCAACGGACATTGAGAAGTATCATGACGTTGTCATTCTCAGACAGTTCCTGGTCAAGGTTTACACTACTTGGTCAGTATAGTAAACCCGTTGAGACCGGTACATGTCGTATACTGGAATATATGATTCCGATGGTTTCTCAATGAACCATTAGTCTTGGAGACTAGTATAGACGTGTAGGTGTTTATAGCGGATAAACACTGAACGACTCACCGAAGATTCTTAATGGATGGTACACCAGCGTCAATAAGAATCTTCTTGGGTTGAGTAGCACTTGTGATTCTTAGACTTGAGATGCCATTGTGGGCACATGAGACATCTTCTACACTTAGATGGCAGTCACGTCACCGATCTATTTAGATCAGACCTCCGCCTGTTCGTTGGGTGTAGATAGATCCTCAGGGTGTCCTATGTGTATCAAGATAGGATCCGTCAGTTCTGTGTACCAGAGCATAGGTAGTCCATATGATTAGCAATCAGATAAAACCATGGGCCCGTGGTAAGTTTAGAAGCTAGTTCTAAACATTCTTTTTGAGATTGCTAATAGAATAGTCGACTGGATAATCCCGATAGAGATTTGACGTTTACATCTATATCTCTGGGATTTATCCGGATACCTGTGACGGAGGAATTATACATTTGCGATGACCTCGACCTGTATGGTTCAGCGAGATTATCCGTGATCGTCATAATCTACGGGTGGATAGATTATGGACACGAAATTAGATTTTGTGACGGATATACCTGAACCTAGAGAGTCTCAATAATGAAACATACTCGTAGAGCACTAGAGAACATTAATAAATAATATTGATTATTTATAAAGTCGTTTAATGGTTAAACGCAAGATACATGCTAAAGAGACTAGATAGTCATTTGCTTAATTATTGTGTATTTACATTTAATACTTGATTAATTTAAATACACATTAATTAATAGTCAAAACGAGTTATTTGACTTATTTCCTAAATGAATATATGTTTTTAATATTTAATGTAAATATTATACATATATTTAATATATTTGTATTTGATTAATTAATTAATTATTTAATTGTTAAATGATTAAATTAATTAAAATATAAATATCTTATGTTAGGATATTTAAAGTAAATGACATTAGTTGCATTTGTTGACTAAGGTAAATATCTAATAAAGGTGTTTGTGAGATATTTGTGCAAGTTGACAACATTAAAGTGAAATGAAAAATCAAATTACATTTATTGAATTTCATTTGATGAAATTCGGCCATAGGCCTTTTGGTGGAGATATAAATTGTTTTTCATTTCATAATAAAGTTAACCTAATACACTTTATCAAAATAAACTCCATTGAAAGAAAACCAAAGAAGCTTGTGAAGGAGAAAGGATAAAATCAAAGAAAAGGCTTGGATTTAGTAAGTTTTCTCAACTTACTATTAGATAGGAAAATGTTCCTTAAGATCTAGGCTACATCTTATGATGTTATTAAGTTATTCTTTTCTTTATTCTTTGTGTTTTGTATGATGGAAGTTTTGTTGGAAGTGTTGAGCATGTGTGATGAAGGAAGTTTGTGACTATTGTAGTTGTAAGCATTCTTTTAAGGTTTTGGAAACCATGTTGCTAATCTAGAGTTATTGACCCACTCTTAAATGACCTAGATTTGATCTTGAGTTGTTTCATTGTGTTGAGACTTGGATTGGATGGAAGAATGATGATTGAAGTAATTGATTTAATGTATTTGGTCTAATTTGTCCAATTTGTGGAAATTGAAAAATTAGGGTTCTTAACTAATTCCAAATTTGGGGCTTTTCATATATGTTGTGTATTTATGTGTGTATATGATGCATATAAAGTTTCATGTTGATTGGATATCATTTGGATGTGTCTTGAAGCATGAAAGTGCAAAATGCACAAAATTGAACCCAAGTGAGGCTCACGGCCTTGATAAGGAAAATTGGGGATTTTGGTTGCTTTGGTGTTTTGATGTTTTGAACATCATAAGTTCATCTTAGAAATGATTTAGAATCATTCAAAATTGATTGGATCAATTTCGGACTAAAACGGACAAAAATACAAAGCAAGGGTATTTCGGTAAATTCACTTAAAATTGTTTTATTGAATTTATTTTCATAATTTATTATTGGAATATTAAATAAATATGTTTATTTAATTAATCCGAGAAAAAGTTTTGAAATCTGAAAATCGGATTTTCACCGCTTCCGCTGCGTTACCGGATTCACCCCCTAAATAAACCCCTACAGTGTGCTTTATTAGATCATATCTAATGCACGACTAATGGGAGTTTCTCTCAAGTCTCTTAGTTTTATATCATATATGAAACTTTATATAAAATATAACAGAGACTACTCCCACTGCTATCACGGATAAAAGAAGACTTAGGTAAACCTTTTACCTCACAAACATTTCATTATTACATTAATAATGATAATGTTGTTAGGATATATAACATTAGAAAGAAATTTATACGCTCCCACTGACCCTACTATCAAATATATATTCTCTATGCTTTGACAAAATCAGACAATCTGATTGTATCAAAATTAGAGAACACAGATTTTCAGAAAGTTTATCTGAGTCTATAATAGGCTATATAAGCTAGTATATCAAACTGTGATTGTGGGAAGACAGAAATCTGGGCGACGCATGCTGTCCCGGGCTCGCGGCCCGGTCGGGAGTACGGAGTAGCCACGGGGGACTAAACCGGAGAATAATGGAGTCGCCACCCGGTTTGAACCGGGAAAATGAGATTTAAGGCCGCACTCACCCCTCACAAGGGAAGACCTCAAACCGTTGGGTTCGGAATGGTCCCTTACTCATGCCACTTGTGATGAAAGGATTTATGTAATAATTTAATTAGGCTTAAGTAGCACTTATTTCCAAGAGTATCATGCTTCTAAATTCACATGTACAAAATAAAACATACACCTAAATTTACATATATTTCACATCTAAGATTGCATGCTTGAAAGTACATCAAAGTAATAACGAACATACAACTTCATTGGCATATTGTATTCACGAAAACACCAGCACACACATTAACCACACAAGCACACATGTGAGCACTTTTCCAAGTGGTACGTGGAATTGTATCCCAAGTACAGACCGCACTACCGTCCATTCGGAATCGGCTACGGAATTTACGTCTGTGTTTCCATCCGATATACCACAAGAAATAGCACTCGAATGCTACCACGACATAGATATATGAATTGTGATATGTTAAGCCAAGACGAAGGTGAATGATGCAACCAATGGGATAAACATGTTATGACGTGGTGCAAAAGAAGATAACTAATATGAATACAAACACACATGTGATGAAAATGACTCGATTCAGTGTACTCGCGTTCGTGCAGCGTTCGTAAACGCGTTCGAACGATAAACAGAAGGTTCACGTTCGTATAGCGTTTGATAACGCGTTCGAACGGTAAACAGAAGGTTCGCGTTCGTATAGCGTTTGATAACGCGTTCGAACGGGAAACAGAAGGTTCGTATTCGTATAGTGTTTGATAACGCGTTCGAACGGGATTGCAGCAGTGACCTCCAAAATACAATAAACGACATGACACATGCATGAACAGATGAATATATGACTTCTCGTACATAACAACAGATTAGGATGTGGAAAATCATTGTAGCAAAGGTAGCTGTAGGACACAAAAAAAGGACGACGCTGTTACGGGCTCGCGGCCTGGTTGGGAGTATGGAGTAGCCCGCGGGGGACTAAACCAGAGAAATAAAATGGAGTCGCCACCCGGTGTGAACCCGGAAAAATAATTTAAGGCCGCACTCACCCCTCGCAAGGGAAGACCTCAAACCGTTGGGTTCGGAATGGTCCCTTACTTTTGCCACTTGTAATGAACGGATTCGTGCAATAATTTAACCAAGTCTACTCAATAATCATGCTCAATGGTACTTAAATCTAACATGCTTTCATCCAAATAACTCCACGCAATGTAACACAACGAGCATATTGAACCATTAAATCAACATGTATAAATCATTATCCAAACACATCATAAACTAATAACATGCATAAGGAACAACCTAAACATGCTTTAACAAATAAATAACAAACTAAATTAAACCATGCTTTAAATAATAAACGAATAACCTAAATACTATAACATGCTCAAATACAAGGTTTGGATGAAACGAAATACGTGTGTCTCTCAAGTGATACGTGGCATTGTATCCCGAATGCAAACCGCAATACCGTCCATTCGGATTCGGCTACGGAATTTACGTCCGGGTTTCCATCCGATATACCACAAGAGAGAACACATATTCCGTTCACCCAGAAATCACATCATGCACCAATTCACAATAATCATGCGAAATAAAACAATAAAATAACTAAAAATAAAGGATAATAAATAAAAGGATGCCCTCAGATCTTACCTTTTTAGTCGCTTTCCGGGAGTACGTTTCACGGTGCCGGAAGGGTTATAGTTTCCACTGTTTCCACTGTTTTCACTGGTTCGTTATTTCTGCTATTTTCTCAGGTTCATTGTTTTCACTGTTTTCTCCGTTTTCAACGGGTCCGCTGTTTCTGCTGTTTCACTCGTTATTTTCACTCGTCATTTTTATTCTCTCTCTCGGGAATTATTTTTGGGCCAACGGCTGCTGTTTTGGACTCGGTTTCACGCATGCATGGAGGGTTATAGGGTCGAGTTTTGGCAGTGTTTAGGGTTCGATTTCAGGGCAGTGAGTGTGTGCATTGGAGTGCGAATGATCAAGGGTTTCACGTACATGTATGCACTGGTTTAAGGCAGTGAGGTATTTATGTATTTCAGGGGCTGGTTTAGCGCACTTCAGGGGCTGATTTGGAGCTGATTCAGAGGCTGAAATGAAGGGGTCTTGGCGTGATGTGGTGCAGTGAGCGTGGTGTGGTGCAGTGAACGTGAAGTGGGGGTATTGCGGGCGTGCTAGATGGCTTGTTCAAGGTCAGTTTGGCGTGAAGCTGAGGTAAGAACTGTTTGGCATGAAGTGGTGCAGTGAGCTGGTGTGAAGAAGAGCTAGGGCTGTGCATGGGAGGAAGCCGTGAGCAGCTAGGGCTTCGCGGGAGCATGAAGGGCAGTTACGTGAGCTGGCAGTGTGCGCATGAGTGAGTGTTTTGCTTGGTGAGGGTACATGAGTATGAGGGCTGTGAAGTTTAAGGCCTGTGCTGCTGCGTGTTCAGTGGGTACCGTGAATGAGGCTGATGGCTACGTGTGGTGCAGTTGGTCTGTGGATAATGGCGTGGTAAGGCTGGCTACTGAGGGAAATTTGTAGCGTGATTGAGGGCAGTGTGGAGCTTTGTACGTGAGCTTAGAGGCTGGTTGGAGCGTGCTTCAGGGGGCTGCGTTGTTGTTCATGGAGGAAGTTAGGGCTGCCGAGTGTGTCATTTGTGGTTTGTTCAGTTCATGAGGGTATGTAGGGTTTGAGAATTGAGTGGCAGTGGTGGGCTTGTTTGTGTTTATGAAGGGCAGCGTGATGGATTTCTTCTTTGCATGTAGGGCTTTTATGTGGCAAAGTGAGTCAAGGTTTTTACGGTAAGTGTGAGGGCTGATGGAGTTCAAAAGGCGTTGTGGGTTGTGTTCATGAGGTGGTGAAGGTAGTGGCGTATGCGTGAGTTGAAGGGCTTACATGTGAGTTGAAGGGCGGCTAAGTGGCTGGGTTGAAGCGTGAAGGTTTAATGGTTACAGGGGCTGCCGAGAGTGATGAAGAAGATAGGGGCTGAGTTGGGTGCAAGTGAAGGCTGATGAAAATGGCGTGGGTTCTTCCTTGTGCCTGAAGTCCTTGCCTCTATTATGGTTTCATGGTAGTGACCTCATCAAGGAGGGCTGAATGATCGAGATCATGGAGATGATGGGGCGTGAATGTTAAGGAGATAATGGAGGAGATTCGGTGATGGGCTGGCTGGCGCATGCATGGGTGACGTGAGTGGGTTATGGATGGTGGTTAGCATGAATAGGGTATGGTTTGCATGGGTGTTTGTATGGAGGGTGCAGTGAATAATGGTTGATTGTGGATGGGTGAGAGATGGGTTGTGATTTGTTGTTTTGTGTTTGGTTAAAGGTGATATAGGTTTCTTTATTTGTTATGGGCGTGTGGGGCACTTGAATGATGGAGTGAAGGTGTGTGTGGTGTGCTGGAAAGGTGGAAAAGGTGGCAAGTTGAGAGAAAAGGCAAGGTGGGGTTTTGGAATGAAGTGTTTGACAAATGGAGGAGGAATTATTTGTATGGTACCGTGAATGGGGCATGGAGGAGGTGGGTTTTGTTGTGAACCGAGCCGATGATAAATTAAAATTGAAACTGAACGAGCGAACCCGAAGCTCGAACAAGCGAACCAAATCCAATAAAAATGTCAATTTTTGACCCTTCCCTTCCGACGACCGCTTTCCGCAAATTCCGCAACTAAAAAGTAGTGCCTCCATTCGAGGCTCATCATTGGGCTGATATGCAAAAATGCAATGCCTACAGTAGCTTTCAAGCATTTTCACCCCTCAAAGTGAAGGATCCTTTATCTCACTTGATAAGCCCATGCGTAATGCAATATGATGTATGAATTTTCGAAAAGACGTTATGAGGCGAATAACTAAATAAAAGAGGCGCGGCAAAGTACTGCTGTAAAGGTGGCCTTTTAGGCTCTTTGTCTCTCAAAGAGAGGACCTTTAGACCAACATACTAAGCCCATGCGCAATGTGATATGATGCATGGTCATGTAAGAAGACGTCGTACTAAACAACAAAATAAAGGGGCGCAGCAAAGTACTGTCATAAAGGTGGCCTTTTGGGGCTCTTTGTCTCTCCAAGAGAGGACCTTTAGACCAACATACTAAGCCCATGCGCGTCACATCACAATACATGAAATAAAGACAATAAAAGTGTAGGACTTCGTATGCCCGATTGAATGTACATTCAACTCAAACACACTTCGTCCGGCGCGGCGAAGTAGTGTCACAAAGGTGGCCTTTTAGGCTCTTTGTCTCTCAAAGAGAGGACCTTTGGACTAACTCACTAAGCCCATGCGCTCGATCGCATCATACATACAAAAATAAAGACAATCATATCAAACTTAGTATGCCCGATTGAACATATCTTGCATTCAACCGAACACACATCAACCGGCGCGGCAAAGCATCATGGTAAAGGGATTTAACCCCTTCAAATAGGGGACCTTTCATCGCACTTACTAAGCCCATGCGCTCGATTGAATCATGCATAAACAAGTAACATGCAGGATCTAAATGATGAAAAATAAATAAATCAAGGCAACATAAAACAAAAGAAAGTGTCGTTTACTCAAGTGGTACGTGGAGTTGTATCCCGAGTACAGATCATACTATCGTCCATTCGGAATCGGCTATGAAATTTACGTCCGGGTTTCCATCATATATACCACAAGAGGCGGCATGTTTTCCATTCATCCAATGCCCACAACACACATCATATTCATAAAAATTATGCAAATACAGTTAAAGTAAACAATAAAAACCGAATAGAAGTAGGTGTGAAAAGTACCCTCAGGTCTAACCTTTTAAGTCGTCTCTCGGACTCGCGTTTCACGAAGGTCGGAAGGGGTAAAGCTCCGCAACTTTTCTGGTTCACTGGTTTGCGTTTTACTTTGCTGTTTCGCCGCTCGAGCTACTGTTTTGGCTCCGTTTTGCTGCTGTTTCGGATGTGTTTTCTGCTCACTATTTCAGGTCTTATTTTTGTGTTTCAGGGGGCTGTTTTTGCGTTTTTTAGGGGACTTAATGTGCAGATTTTTTGTGATTTTTTAAGGGTTAAGTGTGCAGTTTTTACTCACTGGTTTGGGTATTTTAGGGACTGTTTTAAGGGTATTTGGGCTGCTATTTTAAGGTGACTCAGGGGCTGTTTTTTATGGCTAAATTTCGGTAATGGAGGGGCTTAGAAGGGCTGTAATTTTCGGCTAAGAGTGAAGGAGGAGAAGAGAAATATTTTGCTTATTTTTCTTGTGATTGGCGTGGGTTCTAAGACTTCTCTTTGTGTCAAAAACGTGAATGAGAGGAGTTCTTGTGTGTGTATGGGCGTGGACTAGAGAGAGTGGAGAGATGAAAGCTTGGTGAGGGGTTGTTTATATAAAGAATGGATAGGGCTCCTCCTTGTCTCACAAGGAAAAGGATTTGGAATTAAGAGCAAGGATTTAATTTGGTATTGAGCAAGGAAGGTTAAAGATTTAATGGAGACAAGAATGGTTTAGATTAGGAAGTTTGAATATTTAATTTGTGTTGGTTTAGGAATACAATATTTTTTTAATTGGTTAGGATTGATTTAATTAGGCATAACATCTTTTTAATTTAGGAATATAACATATTTGATTTGTTTAAATTAGGCATGATTATATTTTTTGTTTTATTTAATTTGGTAAATGATTTAAATATTTTATTTAATATTTAATGTTTAATTTAATTAAATTGGGATGTGTATTATGGGCTTTGGGGGGCTAATTGGGCTGGGGTGCGAGGCTAGCAGTAAAACCAGAAATATCGACGCCGTTCGAACGCCAATTCGAACGCTAATTCGAACGCTGCATGAAAGTCCGCAATCTGCCTGAAGTTCGAACGAAGTAACGAACGCAGCACTAACGAAGACAGTGAACTTGTGAAATGAACTTGATGACGTACTTATTCTGAATTTCCTCTTCCGACCTCCGTTTCCCGCAATATCCTTAGCTAAAAAGGTAGTGCCTCCAACTGAGACTCATTATCGGGTTTCACATGCGAAAATGCAATGCCTAAAGTGATCTTAGCAGAATACAAACACTAGGGCCATTCTAGAATGAACTCTTCAAACAAAGAAACCTCAACGGATCTCTCATTCAAAGAAACCATTCAGGAACGCCACTTTGCATTCTTTAGCCAAAATACATAGTTTAATATCAACATTAACCAACAGATCTTTAATTGTTCAATTGGTGTGACTGGAGACAAGTTTTCTCAGAATCTACAATAGATTACTGAGTATAACATTTCTCACTGTCATATTATAAAGGTCAAACCTTTAACAAGCTCACTTTGCTTTTGCTGTGCAAACAACTTGCACATTTTATGAATGATTCATAATAAAAGCTGGATCAAGTTCAAAACTTGATCGAAGTAAGCCATGAACAATCTTAGATGTATGGTTCAATGGTAATTTCCGAAATCGATATCAAATATCACTCCCACTATAAGTTATAAGACAATTTTCTTCGATAAGAAAACAACAAAATCATTAAGTATCAAATAGTTTGTAAATGATTCTGACATCCTATTAAACTTATACGAAAGATATCATAGGGTCATTTCATCTAATTAATTATGTAGTTCCATTACAGTTTATCACTCTTATATTTGACTTCAATAAGTCAAGTCTTTTCTATAATTGTCAACATCTGATGTTACACACCAAGTAATAAAACAATTTTATTACACGGGATTATAGAAAATATATTCTATCAAATAAAATAAAATATTCTATTAAATAGAATAAATGATAAACTTTTACTTGTACCTCCGAGGCGCGAGTACTTTCAATTATATAACCATTATACAAAAGAAAGATTCAAATCTCAAACTTTTCAAGATTCGAATTTTCTACTTATACATATCATATACGTAATTGTAGAAACTAATGGAACCTTAATTAAAAAGATGAATTAGTGTTACTAGAGCATAACCTCAGGAGTATTGAAACTAATTCGGTAACACTCAATATCAAACGAATCAAATCATATAAGATTCGATTTCTCCCACTGACCAAATTCATCACGATGGAATCGTAGAAGAATAATATTGAGTAAGAATCACATTCATTAAATAACTTTAGAACTAATTGCTATAAATTCACATGTTTGATCATATCAAACATCCTTGAACAATTCAAAGACTCACGATGAATTTTAAAATATAGTTTTCAACACTTCAAATAGAATATCTTTGAACCATTCAAAACATTCTATATGTGTTTCATCAGAGACATATTGAAAGTTCTCGAACCATTCAAGACGTTCAATATATATTCTTTTTGAAACATGTAACCAAGTCATGACAATTCATTAACTAAGTTACGAAGTAAAGAAAACTACCCATGGCAATTTATAATTCATTAAACTACATACTTCCAAAGTATTAGTTTAATAAATATATGGTCCAATGACGATCATTGGTTAAATGAGATTTAATCACATTCCTGAATATAATATTCATTAAATGGATAAGGATATGTGGTGTGATCTTGTATCAGACTATCATTTACCATACGGAATAAGTATCTAATGCTTATGCGATAAAATCTCATAAAGCATTGTTCTAAGTTATTTAGTTAACTGAATATTTTCCTTAATGTTTATCTTTTCATCAATGACATTACTAGTCATATTAAAATATGTAACAATTATTTATACAGGACAAGTAACTATCCAATAGTTGCAAGTTCTGATATCAAATATAAAAAATAATCATTAAATATTATTTTAAATAACTAGATGAGAGATCTGATATCCAATACCTACAGTTGTCTTATTGTGAGTATCGTATTCTCCACACACAACTATACACATCTCTTTTCTTCAGCTTTATAATTTGTCTTCAATTATTCACAACAATTGCAAATAAGCGATTAGCAAACTGTGTCAAACACGTGACTTCTAAAAGTCACTAAAGCCAAGAAATGTCATTATAAGATAAACAAAATACCTAATGGAGTTTTCTTAATGCCAGTCAAGAATCTCGAGACATGAACTAATTCACGTCAATTCTTACCGCACAAGAAACTATTCTCTCTAGAAAATTATATCCTAAAACAGATATCTATTTAGGTTACCTATCGTGACTTAGCAACTAAGTCACTAACCATCTTGATTTTTAAAGAAAATCAGATTAGCAGTTCCCGATGGTTTTGACTAATCTAACAATATCCAAGTCTAATAACATTCTAAAACCTATTCTAGAAATACGCAACCATAAGTGAAGTGAAAAAACATATTCAAGCAATATGCATGCAGTGGATTAGAAGTATAATTCTATTAACAATATAGAATAAAGGATAACTAAAGCAGCAATTTCCATAAAATTACACACTGCTTTAGTTATGGATTTTTAACCCAGCAGTGTCTCCCACTACTTTACGTAATACCATAATCCTCAACGGAAAATGGGAATTCAATAATGAAATCGAATCCATAGTGAGAGGTGGACCCCATGAATATTTTTTGACTCACAACTTTGGCACGATCTCGCCTATGTATATTCATTAGGTAGACAACTCATTGTCAATCACACTCACTGTGACTCCGGATTTTGGTCATGACCATTTCTCGTTATGACAGTTTTGGCATGTTCACAAGGAGGCATATCAAGGCTTCACTTGCCAATGACAAACTCAAGCTACCGATGTAGTCCTGACAGCTTTGGCACGTTCAGGATTTCCATTTTCACTTGAATTTGTTGAGTATCAAATATACATCCGGCATGGATAAAATTCCATCAACTACACCCTCACTGTTTTGGCACTTTCTCGGATGCAGCCATAGAAAGATACTCATAAACCGTATTGACAAGACGGACCAAGAAACATGCATCCAATACATGTCACTTTACTGTCTTATTTAAGCGGGGATATTACTCAAGAAAGTTTTGCTCTACATCAAATGCAGAATATAATCTAGATCAATTTCTAAACAATTCAATTCTACATTAGAAAACATAACTTAACTTAACCATTAAATTTCTTTTACGTTTCCCGTTAGCGTAGAACCAAAAAGTCAAGAAATATCTAAATTACAAGCATGTGCAAACATCAAAATTGGATTATATATCATATATCAAGCATGATAAATGTAATGGATGAAGGGCACATCAGAAGCGCGCGGTTCGGGTGAAATCGTAATTTTAAATTTTTTAAAATTACAGAATAAATTAATAAGTATCTAATATGAATAATTCATCCATATTTCATCTAAACATGTTTATTCGATATCAAATAACGACATAAATAGTTAAGAAACATCGCGAAACTTTTACGAAAATATTTTCTGCAAAATGGCATACAATGCGTTTTTGACCGAACCGACCACCCAATACACATGAGGGCTACCCAGGTCAGCCCCAATAGTATTAGAGCAGTTCATGGGCTGCCCAAATAGTGACAAATTCATTGTTTGGGCAGCCGTCACCCGGTTGGCTCAAAAGTCACATGGTAACGCCGTTTCTCGTCGTTTTTGTATATTTCAACTCCGAAATAATTTTCGAAAATTGTTCCAACACCTAAAACACATCCAATACGTTTATATGACATCATTTTCATCATCATAAACCCAGAATTTCCAGATCTGATCCAGAAACTAAAAATGTCAATTTTTCATGCTTTAATCCAACTTTTTCAACATTAATCAAATTAATCACAACACCAATCCAAGCCACTACAATTGAAGCACCCAAGAAAAATTCTAGGCGATACAAGAGTGGTTATAACACTATAGAATGGCAACATATCATCAAATGATTAAATTGAACAATTATTACAATAATATCATTCAAATCATCTTCACACATGCAATAAGCCTCCAAATTCATCTTCCAAATCATAAACACGCAAATTTATAGAAAAGAAGAAACCCTAGAATCAATCTAGATAATCAAGAATATGAAACTTGCTTTTAAAGCTTAGGGATGTTGAAGATTACCTTTTAATCTCTTATTTTCCTTAAGCTTTTTCTTGATTTTTTTCTTCTTTTTCTTCCTTGAATCATCAAGGCAAATTTGAGAGGTATTTGGAGAGTCATTTTCGGCCATGGCAAGCTTGAATGAAAAAGAAAACAAAATTTTCTAATTTAAACAAGGCTTGCCGACTTTGGGGGATAATATGGTCATTTTTGCCAATTTTTCTTCAATAAAATATAATAAGCTTCAATTTGACAAATAAAATTTGCGCACTTAAAGCTTAATAAAATCATGTCATTTGTAACCAATAATAATCAAACATTTTTCATAACAATTATGAAAAAGTATATTATTTAATTATTCAAATATTTAACATGTAAATATTTAAATAATTAATTAATATAATTATTATTATATATGTATTTTTATTTACATTAAATAAAAAATACATGTATTAATGGCATGTGTCAAAGTCTCATTTGACAATTAATTAATATGTATCAAATCAAATTTTGTATCAAATACAAATACATATTAATTATTAATTGACCCAAATTCCCAAAGGCATGTGTTTTCGTTTAACCGATTAAACGATTCGAATTAACTCATTTAATCTGATGAAGTATTATGCATAATCTATATTATTCATAACACATTGCTCACGTGCTCAATGAGTACACTTCATATTGTGGGAGTCTCTAAGTTTAGGTTTATTCGTCACGAAATTCAATTTCGTGTCCATAATTCACCCACTCATGAATTATAACAACCACAGAAAATCTCGCTAAACTATGCAAGTCGAGGTCATTACATACGTATAATCCCTTCGTCACAGGCTATCCATATTATACCTAGGATATAGATAAGAATGTAAAATCTGTATGGTATAATATAGTCGACTTTTCAAATTTATGATCAATAAATAACACTCGGAACTGGCTTCCGAAGTTATACCACGGCCATGAATTTACTAGATCGCAAACACGTGTAGGATACATATGCCATGTACACAGGACTGACGAATTCTATCTTGACACGCACTGGATATCATGAGCATCAGTCCACACCCAACGAACAGGCGGATGTCTGATCTAAATAGATCGGTGACGTGACTGCCATCAAAGTGTGGAGGATAACTCATATATCCACTCTGGTATCTCAATTCGAATGACCATCATGCTCGCTCAACTCGAGAAGATTCCTATTGACGTTGGTGTACCATCTATTAGGAAATCTTCAGTGAGTCATTCAGTGTTTATCAAATAAATATTTATATGTCTATACGAGTCTCCCGAGACTCATGGTTCATTAGGATAAACCATCGGACCAATTCACGATATACAACATGTACTGGTCTCAGCGGATTTTACTAACCAACCCGTGTTAGCAAATCTTGACCATGAACTGTATTTAAGGATATATAACTTATAATGACGCTTCCCAATGTCAATTACAAACTACGTTGTAACTGCGCACTACGTTGTAAATCCCAGGGTCTTTGTATAATATACACGTATCACTAAATCAGATTTAGTTTCAATCTAATCATAATTAGATATATAATCGCAATTAGATCGAATATGTATATAAAAGACCAGAGGTGCTACCATTAAATAAGTAATATTATGGAAAAATGTATTGTTCGTATTCGTGAATCGGACATAAATACGATTCGGATTGGCACTCCGAGCACCAACCCTAACATAAAGAAGCAATGTCTTCATCGGATGCACCTTTGTGGAAAGAGGCTATCAATAGTGCGATTGATTCCATCCTACATAACCATACTTGTGGGTTGGTTGATCTTCTTCCAGGTTGTAAGCCACTGAGCTACGAATGGATATTCAAACGGAAGATGAAACCGGATGGATCAATAGATAAGTACAAGGCAAGACTTGTCATAAAAGGTTATAGACAAAAAAAAGGTCTTGATTACTTTGACACCTATTCACCAGTGACTCGTATCACGTCAATAAGAATGCTCATAGCCATAACAGCTATATTTGATCTTGAAATACATCAAATGGATGTAAAGATGGCATTCTTGAATGGTGAATTAGATGAAGAGATTTACATGGAACAACCAGAAGGGTTCAATGTTCCTGGACAAGAACAGAAAGTGTGCAAACTTGTAAAATCCTTATACGGATTAAAACACACACATAAACAATGTCATGAGAAATTTGACAAAGAGATGTTGTCAAGTGGGTTCAAAACCAATGAGTGTGATAAGTGTGTGTACACCAAATCAACTCAAAAGGGATATGTCATTGTGTGTCTCTATGTAGACGATATGCTGATAATTGGTAGTAATCATGAAATGATTCAGTCTACTAAGAAAGTATTATCCGACATATTTGATATGAAAGATTTAGGAGTAGCTGATGTGATCTTAGGAATTAAAATTTCTAGGACATCAGAGGGATATATATTATCTCAGACTCATTATGTTGAGAAGATACTCGAGAAATATAACAAATGGGATCTAAATGTGGCTAGAACTCATGTAGACCTAACTCTTCATCTATCAAAGAATACTAGCTCAAGCGTATCGCAATTAGAGTATTCGAGAATCATCGAAAGTCTAATGTATCTCACGAATTGCACAAGACCTGATATCGCTCAAGCTGTGAACATGCTTAGCAGATATACGAGTAATCCAGGACATAACTACTGGAAAGCCATAGTAAGAGTTTTGAGGTATCTCAGAGAAACTTCAAAATATGGGCTGCATTATGTGAGATATAATGCTGTTCTAGAGGGATACAGCAATGCTAACTGGATATCTGATACAATGAATTCCAAATCTACAAGTGGATTTATTTTCAAACTTGGTAGTGCAATCGTGTCATGGAAATCCTCGAGGCAAACATGTATTGCCAAGTCTACTATGGAATCAGAATTCATAGCATGAGACAAAACAACGGAAGAAGCATAATGGCTTCGAAATTTCCTGGAGGATATTCCAAGTTGGCCCAAACCGGTGCCAGCGATAAGCATACATTGTGATAGTCAATCGGCTATTGAGAGAGCCCAAAATACAATGTATAATGGTAAGTCTCGACACATACGTCGGAGATATAATATCATACATCAACTGCTCTCAAGTGGCATAATATCGATCGATTATGTCAAGTCGAAGGAAAACCTAACGGATCCACTTACTAAAGGTTTACCTAGAGAGCAAGTTGAGAAGTCATCGAGGGGAATGGGCTTGAAGCCTATAAATTAAGAATTGTCACTGTGGAAAGCCAACCTAACTGACTGGAGATCCCAAGATCTAAGTTTAAAAGGGATAACTGAAACTTTGTGCAATTCAAAACAAGCACTGTGGAGTTTTGTACTCTTTCCCATTCCGATAATGACGCAGAGTGTTGCTGTCAAGGTTAGGATAAACTAAGGCTTTTAATGATCACTATATTAGGAGATGAGTCCTAATGAAGGTAAATGCAGATTACCTTTTCATAGTAGATCACATATTTCAAGTAAAAAGTGAGGCCGCTTCCATGGAATTTTACAGGCTGACTTCCCTAAAGTGTTTGATGAATCTAGGACCGATGTTCATGGCCGAAATGAAGACAACCGTAGAACGGGAAATGGTCGAAGTAAAGCGGTGTGTTGGCAATTGTCTAGGTTTACACCAACGGCAGAACAGTTCAAGACTATGGGTAACTGGTTTGCCAAGTAAATCCGATTGTCATTTACTAGGAAAGGTTCAAGGCGAAAGCTACCTATTTCGATGCATCTTTAATTTACGGAAACTCTCTCAAGTGTCTGCATGAATATTTAGAGAATTGTGGGGGATTGTTGTAAATTCTCTAAATATTAAGTTTGGATGAATGAAGGTCATGTCCTTTGGGTGGTGCCCTATGGGAATGGTACCAACATGTCAGGACATGTCCTCCAAAATCAGAAGAACACTCATAGGCTCCAAATGGTGCATGGAATGGGTATAACCCTTAGGATGGTTACACCATAAACCAAAGGGTGCTCTTAAGGCACCCTTCCATGCCTTTAAATATGAGCCTTCATGTTCATTCTTAGGATCCAGAAATCAGAAGTCTTGAGTCACTACATTTGTTGTTTTAGAGTCATAGAGAGATTCCACCATTGTCCCAGTTCGAGATCTTGTTAAGGAGTTCCCTTGAATAAGAGGACTTCAAGTTATCCTGGGAGGACATTAGCCACAAAATCCGTAGAGCACTGAGGCATGGCTAATAAATTCTTAAGGACAGAAGCAACTCGACTTGGACCACATAATTTCGTCATTTTCCAGGTTTTACATAATTCACTAAGTTTTAGGGTTTATGTCTAAGTTGACATGTTAGTGTAGATCTGAATTTGTATTCTGGTTTGATTTATTTAATGCATGTTATTTTTGTTTAATGACACACTAATTCCCCAACAATTTGATTTTTGGCCTATACTGTGAGGAAAAATTATTTGAATTTATAGACGTGAAAATTGTAAATTCAGCTAGTTAATTTGAACCTCAAAATTTTTAAGTAAAATAGAATGCAAATACTTAAATGATTTATTTGTTACAATACAATAATTGTCATTTACATATTTGAAGGGTAAATTAGTAAATCTAAATATTTATTAACAATAATTTTAATGGTCAAAGTTAGTCAAGGCACCTATGTTAAATCGTGAGGATTTAATTCATGAATTCGACAAACATCTGATTTATTTGAATTTTTATTAAACAAAAGGGCCTTGTTACAAAATACGCTTTTCACTTTCATTTTTTATATAATAAAATTAAAACTTGAAGCGGCGGGCAGCTCTTTGATTGCTGCCCGCTGCATCCGTATCATCAAATAATTAAATAAAATCCATTTTTTATTAGCAAGATTAGGATGAATCTTTATCTTAATTTAATGGTGAAAATTACGATCCCCAACTGCATGTGTAATAATCACCAGGAATAATCATAATTTTTTTTTTTCAAAAAAATACAAGTAATAATTATAATTTTTGTTATCATTAATAGAATATTTTATCATCTCACCATATATAAAATCAGAATATCAAGATGTGTTTACTTAATGGATTGTGAAATGAGAATGAGATAATGTGAATAAAAGAAATATTTATTTACTGAAAGTTAAAATGAGAATGTGAATGAATATGTGGGCCCTGCTTAGAATAAGGAATAAAAAATGAGAATCACATTTCCTCTACCTATGGGACTTAGATTTTCATTCTCATTATTGACGTGAAATTATAAGATTATTCATAAAGTAATTAATTATTAACTTAATAATTATTTAATATTAATTTATAAACAAAAAATAAAATATTATTAATTAATAGTTAATAATAAAATAATATTTAATATTTTAATAAAATGATAATTTAATATTTAGTAATTTAATACATTAATAATTAGTTAATAAATTAATAAAGTAATAATTAATTCATAAATAATAAATAAAATTAATCAATATTTATAATAAAATAATATTTAATATTTTAATAAAATAATAATTTAATAAATTAATATTTAGTAATTTAATACATTAATAATTAATTAATAAAGTAATATTTAATTAATATTTAATTTATAAATAATAAATAAAATTAATAAAATTAATAATATTTAATATTTAAATAAAATAATTATTTAATAAAAGAATAAATTAATATTTAGTAATTTAATACATTAATAAATAATAAATAATAAGTAATAAATTGATATGTAATTATAACTACGGGTATTTTTGTAACTTATTAATAATTCATTCCGATTACTAGACAAAGTAAACACATCAATGGCAATACTGCTTCATTCCGATTACGATTCAAACAATTAAGTAAAAAATTATTCTAATTCCGATATGAATACGTAAACGCATCATCAGTTACTTAATAATTAATTAATATTAATTTATAAACAAAAAATAAAATATTATTAATTAATAGTTAATAATAAAATAATATTTAATATTTTAATAAAATGATAATTTAATATTTAGTAATTTAATACATTAATAATTAGTTAATAAATTAATAAAGTAATAATTAATTCATAAATAATAAATAAAATTAATCAATATTTATAATAAAATAATATTTAATATTTTAATAAAATAATAATTTAATAAAAGAATAAATTAATATTTAGTAATTTAATACATTAATAGTTAATTAATAAAGTAATATTTAATTTATAAATAATAAATAAAATTAATAATATTTAATATTTAAATAAAATAATTATTTAATAAAAGAATAAATTAATATTTAGTAATTTAATACATTAATAAATAATAAAAAATAAGTAATAAATTGATATGTAATTATAACTACGGGTATTTTTGTAACTTATTAATAATTCATTCCGATTACTAGACAAGGTAAACACATTAATGCCAATACTGCTTCATTCCGATTACGATTCATACAGTTAAGTAAAAAATTATTCTAATTCTGATTTATCATTCCGATTATGAGTACATAAACGCATCATCAGTTTAATAAAGTTGAGGGAGTCCTTGAGTTCATGGAATTAAGTAAAATTTTAAAATATTATATTTGGATGGATTAAATAATTTTTTTTCCTTAAAATATTTAGTGAGAATAAAATGTGTTAATATACAAGTAAATATGTCTCTCAAATATTAATGAGTAAATATGTGTTAAATTATGATTAGAAATCGAAGGAGCGGCATATTATAAATGATTTAGATTGGCCTTGTAAGGTTTTGGGGTTAGCGCGGAAGCATCCATGTGACTGGAATTTAAAATTTCCTTCCAAAACCACTCTAAAGATCGTGATTATGTCGTAGTTGATGTAAACAATATACTATTTAAATTAATCTTTATTAATTTAACATGCATGTAATAAATAATTTTATTTATCAACATAAATAAAATTTACTGATAATAAAACATACATTTATGTGCTTATTATCTTTTCGAGCCTTTTGAATATCCTCCTTGATTTTCCCTTGTTGTAGTGCACCAAGCGTTGCACCTCTAGTTGGCACACTAGCTCTCTTTTACGAACAAATCGCTCTCACTATTGAGAACAAAAGAAACCCTTTTCTTTTCTAGGATGTTTGAAGTCCTTAGGAATAAATTGGAACTATTCCAATTCAGATATATGAATTCGGAAATATGAAAAACTTGGCATCAATATGCGCAAGCTTCATGCACGAGCATATATGTCTATATCAACTTCAACACGCTAATTGCATATATATCCTTTTAACAAACCATTGGCGCATATATATATATATATTCATATATTACTTGCACAAATTACTTTTGTAATTCTTGTAAATATATATCAACAACAACACTTGCTGTGTGTATATATATTTATCTGCTTGCATGCAACCTACAGCAACAAAAAACTGCATTTGTTTATTGCTTAAGTTCATATATATATTGACAACAACCAATTGCCACCTTCAACTTCAACAAGAAGTTTTTCTTCAACTTCAACAAGAAGTACTTCTTGAATAACAAGTCCTTCTACAAAAAGTTTTGCCTCAACTTCAAAAGGAAGTTTTGCCTCAACTTCAACAATAAGTTTTGCCTCAACTTCAACAATAAGTTTTGCCTTTCAACTTGTACAAGAAGTTTTAATTGTATCTCAATACAATAATGTCAATCAAATATCTCTCTAAATCAAATTTGGTCTCTTAAAGATTCTTTCCAAAATAAAATTAGGATACTTAATCAAATTAGGAATCCTAATTAAATAAAGACTTCCATATTTAATCTTAAATAGGACTCTAATTAATTTGGGTGCTAGCCCACTAAATTAAAGCTTAATAGATTAAATATTATTTTGGCATATTAATTAATTAACTATTAATTAATTAATTAATTAATTTAACTTACTTAATTTTAATTAACAATTAATTAAAATTACATTTAATTTATTTAATATAAATATCAAATATTTAATTAAAAAAATAAATCTTATTTTATATTTCGAATTTATTAATCAAATTAATATTTCTGAAATATCCTGAAATGCCAAAATTATCATTTATTAACTTTTAATAAACATCATCGGATTTGTAACATAGACGAGAACTATATTGTGCGACCATCCTAGGTTTATTATCGAGTAGTAGTGGAATAATATTAACTCTTTAATATTTCATCTCTATGATATTCCACAGACCATGGGTAATCGCCTAGCAGCAAGCCATGGCCCCTAGTCGATGAATGAAGTGGGAAAACATATGAACCTGTTAGAATTCACTTCGAACATGTCATCTCATTCCTTCCGATATTTATGTTTCTTATCGAATCTGGGATCATGGTAAGGTCAAATCCTTATACTCGACATATCTTTAAACTTTATCTTGTGGATTTTATATCTCTAAGATATCGACTGATTTGGCCAAAGACTTATATCCACAACTTTAAGTTTCCTTGAAACGTCTATAACTTTAATTATCAAAGTTATCGGATCCCAACTTGAAGCATACGTGACTTCGTACGTCAATCGCACAAGGTCATCTACCATTTATTCAAAGGACGTGGATAATCGAATGAGGATATACTAGTGAACCAAGAGTATTATCGCACAAGTCATCATATGATCTCAGGTCAGAGGATATGATGACACTAATGTATTATTACGAAGATCAATGACCTTAGATAATATTACCATGTGATCTTACGCTTATGTGGTCGTGTTCGATATTTCATTCTACTAATGAAATATCTATTGTCTGTGTCCTTATGATATGAGAATCATCATTCATTCTATTAACATCATATGTCAATCTAGGCGACACACAATAATATTGGTCAAGTGATATATTATTGTCCTGTATAACAATCACATTTTACCAAGAACTTAATTTGAGACATATAAAATATCGTTGACTCTCATAATCACAAACGTCTTTTGGATTAACGATATTCATCTGACATAATGTCTCAGGACATACACATAA
This sequence comes from Zanthoxylum bungeanum, assembly GCA_019454045.1. Classification (NCBI taxonomy): domain Eukaryota; kingdom Viridiplantae; phylum Streptophyta; class Magnoliopsida; order Sapindales; family Rutaceae; genus Zanthoxylum; species Zanthoxylum bungeanum. The sequence goes on along the minus strand of SKCR01007849.1, from coordinate 20,219 downwards.
AATATCGATGTAGCAATGTGTAGTTAACAAATGCCTTTTATTAATAAATAATAAACTATATTACAAATAATATGCCTTAAACCATTACATCCATAACTGGTTTTAGGGCATACACTCTAACAAACTCCCACTTGCACTAAAGCCAGTTGTTATGATACCCAATGCCCATCTTCTCAAGATGACGCTCCATTTGTTCTTGGCTCATTGGCTTTGTGAGTGCATCAGCCACATTATCAGCTGAAGGTGTTTTCTGAATGGCTATCTGCCCATCTCCAATATATTCTCTTAGTATGTGATATTTTCTTTGAATGTGTTTGGATTTCTGGTGTGACCTTGGTTCCCTGGCCTGTGCTATACCCTCATTGTTATCGCAGTTCAAAAATGAACGCTTTTTCAATGATTGGAACCACACCTACCTTTCACTTTCAGTTCTGGTGATCCGTAAATCAATATCATATGATAAGTTCTTCTCAAGTACTTGAGGATTGCCTTGACTGATATCCAATAATTTTCTCCTGGATCGGATTGGAATCTGCTTGTTATACTAACAGTAATTGTGATATCCGATCTTGTACATAGCATGGCATACATGAGACTACATATGGCAGAAGCATACGGTACTTGACTCATGCGTGCTCTTTCTTGAGGTGTCTTGGGACTCATCGATCTAGATAGATGAATTACATGCCTACAAGGCAACAAACCTCTCTTAGAGTCCAACATATTGAATCTCTTGAGCACCTTTTCTATGTACAGACTTTGGGATAAACCAATCATTCTTCTCGATCTATCTCTATAGATTCTTATGCCAAGAATGTAGGTTGCTTCTCCCAAGTCTTTCATTGAGAATGTTTTGGATAACCATACTTTGACTGAAGTCATCATAGCGACATCATTTCCCAATAGTAATATGTCATCCACATATAATATTAAGAACGTTATGGCGCTCCCACTGACCTTTTTGTAAACACAAGGCTCATCCACATTTTTTGATGAAACCAAACGTTTTGATCGCATCATCAAATCGTAGATTCCAACTCCTATATGCTTGCTTAAGACCATATATAGATCTTTACAACTTACATACTTTATGACTATCAAATTTAGATGTAAAACCTTCTGGCTGTTTCATATAAATTTCTTCCTCAAGAAATCCATTTAGAAAAGCTATTTTACATCCATTTGCCAAATCTCATAGTCAAAGTAAGCTGCTATAGCTAAGAGAATTCTAATGGATTTTAGCATAGCCACTGGCGAAAATGTCTCCTCATAATCAACTCATTGTTTCTGAGTATATCCTTTTACCACTAGTCTAGCTTTATAAGTCTCTACTTTTCAATCATTTCCAATCTTTCTCTTGAAGACCCATTTACACCCAATAGGATCAATTCCTTCAGGAGGATCAACAAGTGTCCATACTTGATTGGAATACATGGATTCCATTTCAGAATCCATAGCTTCAAGCCATATAGAAGAATCAATGTCTAACATTTCTTCTTCGTAGTTTCTTGGGTCATCAACATGAACCGCTTCACCAATCATAAAAGATTCAAAATCTTGTTGATTGACTAGGGTATATCTCAATGGCATGCGAGATTCCCTAATTGATCTACGAAGTGGTTATGTTTCTTGAGGTGCTTCTTGTTCTACTTGTTCTGGTTCCTTCTGAGGTGAGTCAATTCGTTTTTCCAGAATCCTCTTCTTGAGAGACTTCCTCATCTAGGTCCACTTCTTTCCCAGTACTTCCCTCTTGAACCAAACGGTCCTCAAGGAATGTAGCATTCCTACTAACCACTATCTTGTGATCAGAGGGAATGTAGAAGTGGTATCCCATCGAATCCTTGGGATATCCTATGAATTGAGTTTTTTCAGATCTTGAGTCTAGCTTTTCTGTAAAGACTTTCCTTACATAAGCTGGACTACCCCAAATCTTCAAATATCCTAAATTATGACGTTTCCCATACCATATCTCATATGGGGTTTTGGGAGCAGATTTGGTCGGAACTCTATTTAGAACATCCAAGGTTGTTTGGAGAGCATATCCCCAAAAGGACATCGGTATATCAACAAAACTCATCATGGAACGTATCATATCCAATAGGGTACAATTTCTCCTTTCAGTGACACCGTTATGCTGAGGTGTGTAAGAAGGTGTTACTTGTGACACTATTCCATGTTCCTTGAGATAATCTTGAAATTCGGTACTTAAGTATTCTCCTCCACGATCAGATCATAGATTTTTAATACTTTTTCCTAATTGGTTTTCTACTTCATTCTTATAGTCTTTGAACTTTTCAAAAGTTTCCGACTTATGTTTCATTAGGTACAAATACCCAAATCTTGAACAATCGTCAGTGAAAGTAACGAAGTATTGAAAGCCACCTTTAGCCACTATACTACGTGGGCCACATACATCAGTATGTATGAGCTCCAAGGTTTCTTTGGCTCTTTCGTTTTGTCCTACAAAAGGTGATTTGGTCATTTTTCCTTTGAGACATGATTCACAAGTTGGATAAGGTTCTAAACCTAACGAAGGAAGCAAGTCTTCCTTCTCCAATTGTGCAATTATTTTCTCTCTAATATGACCTAATCTTAAGTGCCAAAGGAATCTTGAATTATGATTATCTCTTGGTATTTTTGTTGTTATTTTATTTAATTCTTTGTTATGGTTCTCATTCATTTGCAAGACATACAATCCATTTTCTTTTAGTGCAACACCAACAAATTTATTCAGATAATAAATATTGCATTTCTCCTTGATAAAATGAAATTCATAATTACATTTTGTCAATACTGGAATGGAAACAATGTTCCTTATTGCACTATGAAAATGTAAGACTTTATCTAATAAAATTAAATGTCTTGATGGCATAGGAAGTTGACACGCCCCTACGTTGGTTGCAGAGACAAGTTCTTCATTCCCAACTTTCAGGACCACTTCTCATTCCTTAAGTAACCTCTTACTCTTTAGAATCTGCGGAGACATATAAATATGTGAGATCGCAACAGAATCTAAAATCCATGAATGAGATATGGAACTTATTCCAATATCCATTTCAATAACAAAGAACGAGGACGTACCTTCCTTTTGCTTTTTCAAGCTCGCAAGGTACTGAGGACAGTTCCTCTTCCAATAACCTTTCTTCTTACAATAGAAGCACTCATTTTGAAAATTGGGGCCAGTGAGTTTATCTTTGTCAAGTATTAAATGTTAGTGGATTCATTTTGTATCAGGTACTTTGTTGAAAACACAAGTTTGTTAATAATTTTGTAATAAGTATTTAAAAAAATTTAAGGTCTTTTAAATAATGTTGCTCCACTAATTTTAGTCGAATTCCACAATCCCCTATGTGGAAAACGGAAATATTGTTGGATATATTTCTAGTGGGACGCCGAGTTCTCATTGTTAATGTCATGCCTCACCTAATGGGTTTTGGCATTTCATTTGCAATGAGTCAAAACTCCTTTTGTTTGTATCTCTATACAAGGCTCGACATTTCCACCTCTAGTGAACAATGTCTCACCTAATGGGTATTGACATCTTCACTAGTTAAGCTAGGCCCAACACCTTTCGTCACGTAACACATGTGATTGGCCCTCACCTAATGGGTTTTAGGTTTGCAATCATTAGGGTACATATACGAACATGTCAAATAGTACTTAAACATATAAGGGTCCCTCGCCTAATGGGTTTTGGGATTACCAAAATACATTCAGTGGACTATTTGATTGTGTTGGAAGGTTAATGCTTAATATTAAATCTTGGGGATTATATAATTATTCATATCTTATATGAATTAGGTCTTTTCTTTTGGTGCGTCTTGATGTCTTTGTATCTTATACTGTCATCATGCACAAGCATATTTAGCACATAACTTTTATGTTTGGCTCTAGACGAGAGGGATCATAATATTTTATTAACACTTTAATAAGACTGTTCCATTTGGTTTAAGACAATCCTTCACAATTCAGTAACTAGAGAAAAACTCCCAGAAGATGAGGGGGTCCGGTGTGACCACTTAAGTCCCTACCTTCTTAGGCTCTTATCGCCTTGGTGACAGAGTTCTCTTTAGTACCTTTTTGTTCGAGAAGGTCTTAGGCTTTCTCGGCTTGAATAATCCTATATACTAATCTTGAAACTTTTAAAAGATTATACTTTGATTATCAATTAATATTTTAATCATATTAAATAATTAAAAGATATAATCAAAGTTGTATTAGGATTCTTGTTGTGATTTAATTTTAATCCAATTAAAATTTTATATGGGTTTAACTTCCTAAGAAGTTATTTAGTTCAAAACTAGCAACAACTCAATTTCTATTAGAATTCTTTCCAAAAAACAATTTTAATGAAAATAGGATTCTAATCTTACTCAAATTTTAATTCTGAAAATTTTTGTAAAATATTTGTAATTTCAGAAATTACAATTTCACCTTTGATCGTTTTGGGTATTTACAATAAATCCCTAAAACTTTCAGAATTTTACAAATTGGTTCTGCGGAGTCTGCCAACCTGAATTTTCAGGTTTTGTCCAACAGATTGTTTTGCGTAGCAGACGACCTTTCTGAATTCCAATTGAGTTGAAATTTAACATAGTCGTTAATCCATATGTCTAGTGTCTCCACAAAATATTTCAGCCAAAAATAACGATTTTATCAATATAAAATAATAGCCTACCCGAACAACTCTCTTTAGGATCCCATATACATGCTTTAATTTGTTTTCATCAAAACGACATAACCTCAAAGCTCTGATACCACTGTAAGGTTTTGGGGTTAGCGCGGAAGCATCCATGTGACTGGAATTTAAAATTTTCTTCCAAAACCACTTTAAGGATCGTGGTTATGTCGTAGTTGATGTAAACAATATATTATTTAAATTAATCTATATTAATTTAACATGCATGTAATAAATAATTTTATTTATCAACATAAATAAAATTTACTGATAACAAAACATACCTTTATGTGCTTATTATCTTTTCGAGCCTTTTGAATATCCTCCTTGATTTTTCCTTTGTTGTAGTGCACCAAGCGTTGCACCTCTAGTTGGCACACTAGCTCTCCTCTACGAACAAATCGCTCCCACTATTGAGAACAAAAAAAAACCATTTTCTTTTCTAGGATGTTTGAAGTCCTTAGGAATAAATTGGAACTATTCTAATTCAGAGATATGAATTCGGAAATATGAAAAACTTGGCATCAATATGCGCAAGCTTCATGCACGAGCATATATGTCTATATCAACGTCAACACGCTAATTGCATATATTTCCTTTTAATAAACCATTGGCGCATATATATATATATATATATATATATATATATATATATATATATATATTACTTGCACAAATTGATTTTGTAATTCTTGTAAATATATATCAACAACAACACTTACTGTGTGTATATATATTTAACTGCTTGCATGCAACCTACAGCAACAAAAAACTGCATTTGTTTATTGCTTATGTTTATATATATATAGGCAACAACCAATTGCCACCTTCAACTTCAACAAGAAGTTTTGCCTCAACTTCAAAAGAAGTTTTGCCTCAACTTCAACAAAAAGTTTTGCCTTTCAACTTGTACAAGAAGTTTTAATTGTATCTCAATACAATAATGTCAATCAAATATCTCTCCAAATCAAATTTGGTCTCTTAAAGATTCTTTCCAAAATAAAATTAGGATACTTAATCAAATTAGGAATCCTAATTAAGTAAAGACTTCCATATTTAATCTTAAATATGACTCTAATTAATTTGGGTGCTAGCCCACTAAATTAAAGCTTAATAGATTAAATATTATTTTGGCATATTAATTAATTAACTATTAATTAATTAAATAATTTAACTTACTTAATTTTAATTAACAATTAATTAAAATTACATTTAATTTATTTAATATAAATATCAAATATTTAATTAAACAATTAAATCTTATTTTATATTTTGAATTTATTAATCAAATTAATATTTCTGAAATATCCTGAAATGTCAAAATTATCATTTATTAACTTTTAATAAACATCATTGAATTTGTAACATAGACGAGAACTATATTGTGCGACCGTCCTAGATTCATTATCGAGTAGTAGTGGAATAATATTAACTCTTTAATATTTCATCTCTATGATATTCCACAGACCATGGGTAATCGCCTAGCAGCAAGCCATGACCCCTAGTCGATGAATGAAGTGGGAAAACATATGAACCTGTTAGAATACACTTTAAACATGTCATCTCATTCCTTCCGATATTTATGTTTCTTATCGAATCTGGGATCATGGTAAGGTCAAATTCTTATACTCGACATATCTTTAAACTTTATCTTGTGGATTTTATATCTCTAAGATATCGACTGCTTTGGCCAAAGACTTATATCCACAACTTTAAGTTTCATTGAAACATCTATAACTTTAATTATCAAAGTTATCGGATCCCATCTTGAAGCATACGTGACTTCGTACGTCAATCGCTCAAGGCTATCTAGCATTTATTCAAATGACGTGGATAGTCGAATGAGGATATACTAGTGAACCAAGAGTATTATCGCACAAGTCATCATATGATCTCAGGTCAGAGGATATGATGACACTAATGTATTATTACGAAGATCAATGACCTTAGATAATATTACCATGTGATCTTACGCTTATGTGGTCGTGTTCGATATTTCATTCTACTAATGAAATATCTATTGTCTGTGTCCTTATGATATGAGACTCATCATCCATTCTATTAACATCATATGTCAATCTAGGTGACACACAACAATATTGGTCAAGTGATATATTATTGTCATGTATAACAATCACATTTTACCAAGAACTTAATTTGAGACATATAAAATATCGTTGACTTTCATAATCACAAACGTCTTTTGGATTAACGATATTCATCTGACATAATATCTCAGGACATACACATAAAATATGGATGTAGTAATGTGTAGTTAACAAATGCCTTTTATTAATAAATAACAAACTATATTACAAATAACATGCCTTAAACCATTACATTCATAACTGGTTTTAGGGCATACACTCTAACAGGCCTCACATATAAATGTAGATTATATTAACACAAAATGGATTGAATGATGATTATATTTTGTTTCCACAATAAATCTTTTTTTTTTCTAGTTTTCCAGCCATGACATTACTTTATCAAAATTATATGTACGAGAAAAATTAAACAACAAATAAAACAAAGACAGACAAACACATGCGATGTGAATGAAGAATATATTTTTTTTTTGGTGACGAAGTGGAAAATTTGTGCAAGTAAAAAATCACTCCGAATATCTTGGCTATCAGTCCAAAATCCACTATAAAGAGATAAACTTACAGTGATGGTAAAAGACCTATGGCAGCAACTCTGCCAACTCTAATACCTTTAAATTGTAAGAACTCGAAGAACTCTTCAAACCCGTACCCCACGGTTTTCTTCAGAACCTCTAAAGTCTCTAAGCGGATCAATTGTACAAGCACTCCGGAACTCCGACTACCAATCTTCCTCCTTAAGAACTCTGAGGTTTATGAAATTGGGTTTGTTGTATTGATGGTAAATCAAAGAAAGATTCACCAAAATAGAGAAGACAGTAAAGCAACGGAGTCTTCAAGGAGAACAAAGAGTAGGTTGAAAGACTAAGGATTTTTTTAGCTCAAGAGAACATATTTTCAACTCTTATGAAAGCGGCTATAATGTTGTTTATATAGGTAGGGCAAAAAGAAAGGATTTCCAAGTGCAAAATACACTTAAAACGCGTCCAAAATAGTTCACTTAGGCACGGGCATTTGAACGCCACCCGAACGCTTGTCGAACGCGTGCTCTTTAGAAAGTTTTGTTCAAATGCATACTCGAACGCACACTTATTGGAAAATTTTGTTCGAACGCACACTTACGGGAACCTTCTGCTAAGTTTTGTTTCAACGCTTCAACGAACGTGACACTAACGCCACTCGTTCGAACGCTTCAACGAACGCAGCACTAACGCATATCTGATCTTTATGCACAACTTTGCCAAATGCCAGTCCAATTGCACCGAGATATCCCAGACTCATTATAACTTAATTGAACTTGTTTTGTTACGGACATTGCCAATAAAAATTGAACTAATAGATTTGTTTAAAATTTGACACAAATTCGATCGTCAATTTATTTTGTCATCCCTACAATTTCATATATATTACAATGAGAACCTAGATAAATACACAGCTCAAAAATTTACTCCCACTAATAATATCCTTATTCTATATTTTTGTGAAAATGGGATAAAAAGACCCATGGGAGCACAACATGGTGATCTCGAGAATGCTTTTATTCTTTTAAATCTAATGATATTACAATATAAGAAAATATGTCGAGACCTATCTTAATATAGCTCATATTAAACCCACTCCATAAATCCCGATGGAGAGGTCCTCTCAAATTAGAAGAAATTAATCTCCCACAAATATATGGGACACTTGAACCCCTCAACTTCAAAGATGAGATGACGAGATATCAACCACTAATTAAATGAGTGATTGATCCATGGCTGTTTTTAGAATAGATAAATTTCGATTTTTATAAAAATTTATAAACTTATGAACATAACTCATTTATAAAAACCGACTTGTAAAAGAATAAATTCATGAATTTCACTACAAGAATTATGGCTTTTAGCGTCCAAATATTTAGCGTCGGCGATGGAATAAAATTTCGACGCAGAATATTAATGTCTAAAAGCAGTACTTTAGCGTCGATTATTATTCGACGCTGAATAATTCTATTATTGCAATAATTTTTGGTGCCAAATATTACACTTTTAGCGTCAAAAAACTGAGTCGACGCCAAAAATATACTTTAGCGTCGAACATATATCATCGCTAAAGGTTTATGAAGTTTTCACGACAAATCCTTGATTCTTTCGCGTCTACATTAAATTCGACGCTAATTTTTTGATATTTAGCGTCGAAAAAACGGTTTCGACGCTAAAAACGGCAACAAACATTAGCGTCGAATTTGAATATTCGACGCTAAAGATAGATTAAAATGCAGATTGTCACCAACCCTTCTCCCCCTCTGTTTTTTCTCTCATTCTCTTCATTTTCATCCTCTGAAATCTGAGAATTCTCCTCTACAGCCTCACATCTCTCCTAAAAATTTTCAATAAAATTGTAATCAATTTCCGATAAGGTAATTCTTCTTTCATATTTCTTTATTATTTTCAATTTTTATGATTATATATGTTGTTTGTTAGTGATTTATGATTCATATATGTAGAGTAAGTCTATTAATTAATAAATAATTTAAAACTATAATTATCAACCAAATATATAATATATATATATATTATATATATATATATATATATTATATATATATATATAATATATATATATATATATATATATATGCTTAAATAAAGTATTACTGAATTAGTAATGTTGATTACTGTAAAATGATATCTAATAATTATATTATTATATTTAGGTATTCTGCTGAAATGGATAGAAATTGGATGAGCTCTCTGGATAGATTGAGTGTTGAATATCGTAATGGAGTGTCTGAGTTTATGGAAGTCGCAAAAAGCAACACATTGATGCAGAAGGTCGTGTTCGTTGTCCATGTGCAAATTGTTTGAATAGGAAAAGGAAGCGGTTAGATGAAGTTCATAATCATTTATACATGCCAGGAATATCACCAACTTACCGTACGTGGATTTATCACGGTGAGCAGTATCATTCTCAGTCACGGTTTTTTTATGTCGGCGAAGGGAGCAGTAGTTACAATCAACCTGCAAACGATGAGATCACCGATATTTTACATGACTTACAAGGTCCACAACTTGGTCATAGTGTTAGTGGTGACATGCCAGTGTTAAGTGGAAATGATCAAAATTTATTTAGTGAACTACTTGATGAGGTAAAAAAAATTCCATTCGAAGGTGCTGGAATGTCGATCTTGAATTTCGTTGTGAAATTATTACACATTAAAGTGATCAACAGAATGACCAACAAAAGTATCGATATGATGTTAGAGTTACTGGCCCAAATGTTACCGGTTGGAAGCGAATTGCCTAAGTCGTACTACGAGGCAAAGAAAATGTTGCGTGATCTGGGAATGGGGTATGAATCCATTCATGCTTGTAAGTTTGATTGTGTATTATTTCGTGCCGAGTATGAATCACTTGAACATTGTCCGATATGTGGTGAAAGTCGGTACAAAGTCCGTGGTATGGGGAAGAAAGTGCCTCAAAAGATATTGCGATATTTCCCTTTAACGCCCAGGCTGCAGAGATTGTTCATGTCACGACACACAGCGACTGATATGATGTGGCATCATGAAAAGAGGATCGGTGCGGAGGGCATACTTAGACATCCTGCGGACGAAACCGAATGGAAGGAATTTGATGACATGTACCCCCGTTTCGCTGAGGACCCCCGTAATGTCAGGTTAGGTCTTGCCTCTGATGGTTTTAACCCATTTGGGAATATGTACAACTCTTATAGCATCTGGCCCGTTATTGTCATTCCATATAACTTACCTCCATGGAAATGTATGAAGGATCCGTTCATGTTTATGTCATTGCTTATCCCTGGTCCACGTTCACCTGGTAAAGATATAAATATTTACTTGAGACCATTGATCGAGGAGTTACAAACATTATGGAATGTGGGTGTGCATACCTATGATGCAGCTTCAGAGCAGTATTTTCATATGCATGCCGCATTATTATGGACCACTAATGATTTTCCAGCCTATGGTTCATTATCTGGATGGAGCACTAAGGGATACATGGCATGTCCAGTTTGTGCGGATCATACACCTTCGCAACGATTACGGAATAAAATCGGATACACGGGGCACATGAGACTTCTTGAGTCGAGTCATCCTTGGCGGAGGAGTAAGTTATTTAACGGGCAACATGAACCTCAGAGTAAGCCCAGTCGATTGTCTGCATTTGACATACTTTGCCAACATCAACATCTCAAAGACAGCACACCAGGTAAACATCCTAATAATAGAGATAAAAATCGAAAACGGTTACCTGAAGAGTTGAATTGGACAGGAAAGAGTATTTTCTTTGAGTTAGAATATTGGGGGACTTTGAGTTTGCGACATAATTTGGATGTAATGCATATAGAGAAAAATATTTGTGAGAGTTTAGTGGGTACACTATTCAATATTCCGGGTAATGAGGATATGCCTCAAGGGAAGAGTGTTAATGAGGACTTTGCTTATGGACATATGATTGACTCGCTTTGTGTGGCTTGTAATGTATTGGTGATGTGTATAATGAATGCATATGTGAAATGAATAAATGAATGAATGAATTTGAAAACGAAAGTGAGCATTCGATGTTATAAGCGCTTTTGTTAAGTTGTATTGACTTGTATGGATATGTATGTATATGTATAAGAACTTTGGAATTTGATGACGCTAATGCGACGGGTTTTTGCAGATGGCACCGGGCAATCGCAAACGGGCAACCGCAACTCCATCTACATCAGCAAGGGCAACTGGCCCTGGTGATTTCTCTGCTAGCACATGTGAGTCAAGTACAGTGAAGGGTCGAGGACGCACCCGTGGCCTGGGGTTGGCTAAGTACGTTAAGGCTCACGGGCGTATCCGGATAGAGATATCAGATGATGGACAAACTCAAGTCGGACAACATAATTCAGCGTTTAATACAGCCATAGGAGCTACAGCTCGATATGAAGCTCCCCAAAACTACGTATCTTGGAGAAAGATACCGTGGGAGACGAAACTGAACCAGCTATTCCCTTCGCTACTTGTAAGTTTTCGATATTGTTTGTTATTTAACATTTTTATTTTATACTTATTTTTACTCGAATTTTCATGTAGGAATGGTTCGACTTCGATCTGACCCAAGTGAATGTCCAACATATATTGACTACCATATGGGGAAAAGTTATAAAGATTATAAAACAAAAGTCCTGAAACCAATATTCGACGAACATGGACCTTCAAATGCTCCACAACACAAGCCTGATTTTATAGAGGAACAAGATTGGACATTCTTATGTGAGCTTTGGTCGAGCAAAAAACACGAGGTAAATTTTGAAATAAACGGAAATTTATAATTGTCTTTGTTTTCGGTACTTATAGTGTTGGTGAATACAGGATAAATGTCACGCAAATGCGGAAAATCGAAGTCACTTCCGTTTTAACCACCGTGGAGGTTCGAAGCCATTTATCCAACATCGTGCCGAACATTCTGAGGTAAATATATCCTAACGTAAAATTTAACAGTTATTGTTTTTACTATCTGGAATAATATTGAATTTATTTTATGTTATAAACAGAGTAGCACAGGTGAGGTGCAATCATTTCCAGATTTTTTCCGTGTGACGCATTACAATGACAAGAATAAATGGATAAATGAAGAAGCCGAACGCTGCTATGTAAGTTTCAGTTTTTAAAATAAAATAATTAATATTATATATGTTAATTTTTTTCTCAAATTCTAATATTAACTTATTTTTTGAAACAGAACGAAATGATGGAACTCCAACATCAAACTCAGGAGACAGGGACCGACCCCATACCAGATGAGCAGCTGTCGTAATTGGTTTTCCAGAATCAGACAGCTTACAACGTTGGTCTTGGCACTCGTAAGAAGCCAACGTCATCTGCACGCAATAGTGGTAATTCGGACAATGTCTCTCTTCGAGACGAGTTAGTCACCACCAAAGACGAGCTGCAGCAGACTAAGGAGAAGCTACAACAGGTCACGGTGGACCACGAGAAGAAGATGATGGACCACGAGAAGAAGATGGAGCAGTTGGAACAGCAACTGCAGGCTTTCCGTCAGATGTTCGAGGCCTCAATGAGTCATGGTGCATCGGGCTCGAGCGTCCCCCCATCACAGTAGCAATTAATTTTATATTTGGTTTTGTATAAATATTTTGAACAAATAGATTTAATATAATATTTCTTTTTTCTAAAATAAATTTCAATATAATATTTCGTCATTTTGTTATTAATTACATTTTTTTCAACTAAATTAAATATTTTAGACCAAAAAATAAGTAAATCACTAATTTTTTTTTTAAAAAAATTTGTTTTTAGCGTCGAATATTTCGACGCTAATAGTATACAAAATGGCCGCTGTAAGCGTTCATATAATTCTTTTTTAATATACGTTAGCGTCGACAGTTTTCGACGCTAAAAGTAATTTTGGCGTCGAAATATTTTGACGCTAATGTTAACAAAATGGGCGCTGTAAACTTACATATAATACTTTTTTAATATACTTTAGCGTCGACACGTTTCGACGTTAAAAGTTTTAATTTTTACGTCGATATAGTTCGTCGCCAAATATACAATATAGCGTCGAATAATTTTCTTTAGCGTCGAAAATAATTGGACGCCGAATACTGTTTTTTAGCGTCGCATTACATTATTTCGACGCTAAAAGTGATTTTCGTCGACATTTTATCGTCCATTGTTTGCGTCTGATTTTTTCGACGCTAAATGTTATTTGCGTCGAAAGATTAACTTATTGCGTCGAAATTCTTCGACGCTAAATGGTCTAATTCTTGTAGTGTTTATATCCTCATACTTAATTAATATGAAAAATAAACAAACATTTATTTAATTAAATGACTAGAGTGAAACCAATACACAAACCGACAATGAGAAATAATTTTAAAGATAATTCTAGATCTTCAATTGTATTAGTCAGTAGGATCTATCTAACCTTCTTTTGAATATTATATAACTGACTGACTCTCCAAAGAAAAAATTAAAAACCAAAAGTTAGTCTAGTTTAGGCTTAGCTTAATATAATATTTCTATATTTATTCAATTCAAATCAATAAGCTATTATCTTTCCAACTTATAATGATCTCAAATTGCTCAGTGCTTGTTACTTTTCTGATGAGAATGCTTGCTTAAAGCAAATGACAGAAACTTTTATTATTATAATAATAAAATGGTTTCATTTCACTTTCAAAAATAAAATTTCACCTAAGTTCGTATTTAAGATTTCAGATTATTAAAAAATATAAGACCATGTAATATAACTAAAATAAAGTGTGTAATCTTATTGAAATCCAAACAAAAGATACAAAGAAAACAAAAATACAGTACAAGTCCCTGCACACAACACAACATTAATTAATATTTTTGATCTCCAAAGAGTCTTTTTATTAATAAACAAGCAAATTCATAGAAGAAATTAAGTTGGTCAATTCTTGGATGCTGCTTGGATTATGCTAAAAAAGTCTTCACTGAGCATGCGGAATAAAGGAAGCATCTGGTCCTTTGATGGTAAGTTTTCTTTGATGATAGGGTGATTCACAAACTTATTGGTCCATTCGGTAATGGCTGGAAATTTCTGAGAGTCTGTAATTTCATGGATCCAGCTTCTTCATAACTAGGCAGCCAGTAAGCTATCCATCCAAATGCAAGGTCCAAATATCCAATGCTCTCAGCTCCTTCAGCAAACAAGCTGCTACTTCCTTTTATCTCTCCTTCTATCTTTTCTAATCCTTCTATTACTTCTTTGGTAGCCTTCTCTTTTGCCTCTCCTTTGGAAATCAAAGCTGTAAATTGTTTCACAAACTAAAGCCAACAATGACATGAAAAGAAAATTAATATTAGCTTGGATCCCCACATGACTATAAGTTATGGTGTTGTGAAAACACGATCACTTTAGGAAGTGTTTGAGGAAAAACCGAAATTCGTATTATTACTACAAGAATAATACAACAAGTTTACAACCAAGAAACTAACAAAAAACCTCAACACTCTCTCTATAATATACACTCACATTTGGGATGGTTGCAATGATCCTAAAACTCAGATTTATAGTGAAGCAAAACGTGTGCACTGTTGCAACACGTTTTGCTTCTCACGCGTTGCCTTCCCTTCACACGTCTTCACACGTTTGGCAACAAAGTTGCTTCGGTGCAACTTTGTCACCATGCAGATTTTCAACAAATCTCCCCCTCGGTGAAGATTTTCCAAAATCTGAGCCGACCATCAATCATCCAAAACGGATCCTCAAAAGGATCCTCCCCTGGCTGCATCTGAATGACTGCCTACGTACCCTGAGTTGGGATCAAGCCAATCGTAGTTCTATGTATCTGAAAAACAACATCATCTGAAAGCTATCCCGGTTGTGTCTCTGCACAACTCTAGCTTGTCTCGGGTGACCACTTTCGTTAACATGTCGGCTGGATTCTCATCTGTATGGATCTTCACTAGTCTCAGCAGTTGTTGATCCATCACCTCGCGTATCCAGTGATAGCGAATATCAATGTGTTTCGTCCGGGCATGATACATTGAGTTCTTTCTCAAGTTCAGAGCACTCTGACTGTCACTATGTATCTTGTAGTCTGTTTGTCTGATCCCTAACTCTTGGAGAAACCGCTTTAGCCACAACATTTCTTTTCCTGCCTCAGCTATGGCAATGTACTCAGCTTCTGTTGTGGATAATGCTATACCTCTGCAATCTTGACTGCCATGACACAGCTCCCCCTGCAAAAGTGTAAATGAATCCTGATGTAGATTTCCTACCATCAAGATCTCCCGCCATATCTGAATCTGTATAGCTTCCAAGATCGGATCAGCTCCCCGTAACACAGACGAAACTTCGTTGTACCCTTCAGGTACCTGAGAATCCATTTGACTGCCTCCCAGGCTGTTTTCCAGGATTAGAGAGAAAACTGCTCACTACACCAACTGCGTGTGCAATATCTGGCCTGGTACATACCATTGCATACATTAGGCTTCCAACAGCTGAAGAATATGGTATTGCTGACATTTCCTCTATCTCTTTCTTGGATGAGGGGCACGAACTCTTGCTCAGTTTGAAATGGTGCGCTAGCGGAACGCTGACTGGTTTGGCTTTCTGTATATCGAACCTCCTGATTACCCGTTCAATATACCTCTCCTGTGAAAGCCACAGCTTCTTGTTCTGTCTGTCACGAACAATCTCCATTCCCAAAATCTGTTGAGCTGGTCCTAAGTCTTTCATGTCGAAAGCCTTGGAGAGTTCCTTCTTCAGCTGGTTGATCTTCGCTGCTTCTTGTCCAACAATCAACATGTCATCTACATACAGTAGAAGAGCAACGAAATTTCATCTGGAAACCTCTGAATGTATACACACTGATCTGCTGCAGTTCTTTTGTAGCCTTGACCCACCATGAATGAGTCGAACTTCTTGTACCATTGCCTCGGTGCTTGCTTGAGCCCGTACAAGCTCTTTTTCAGCTTGCAAACAAGGTTTTCTTTACCTGAAACCTTGAATTCTTCTCTGGCTGCTCCATGTAGATTTCTTCATTCAGATCACCATGAAGAAATGCTGTTTTGACATCCATCTGTTCAAGCTCCAAGTTCAGTCTGGCTACCAATCCTAGGATGACTCGGATTGAAGCCATTTTTACCACCGTGAAAAAATCTCATCAAAGTCAATTCCCTTTTTCTGTAGGAATCCTTTGACCACTAGCCGAGCTTTGTGTTTCACCACTTTTCCGCTGCCATCTTTCTTGAGCTTGAATACCCATTTGTTCCCAGTGCCTTCATTCCATGTGGGAGCTTCACTATCTCATAAGTGTTGTTCTTCTGCAGAGATTCCATCTCATCCTGCATTGCGTGCAGCCATTTGTCTTTGTCCTTATGAGATACTGCTTCGTTGAAGGTTTTTCTGGCTCCCCCTCGTCAGTAAGCAGAATGTATTCTGATCCTGAGTATCTGGCTGATGGAATCCGGCCTCTCTCGGATCTTCATACTAGAGGTTCTGGCTGTCTGTTGTCATCCGGATCTGTGGATGAACTCGAAGCCTCTGATGGAGCAGGCTGCAGCTCCCCCTGCTCAACACCTCCTTCCTCCTCTGGTTCTGCTTTGGTATGTCTTGCACCCCATCATCATCTGTGGCCACTGGTGTTGGTGGTGGGGTTGTGTCTGGATTTTTATCAACATTATCGGCACTGGTTCTAGAAGGCATCTTGGGCTTTTCAATGTCTTCTATTGTCTGGTCTTCAAGAAACACTACATCTCTGCTTCTGATGACCTTCCTTTCCTTCGGGTCCCATAACCTATATCCAAATTCTTCGTCTCCATAGCCTATGAAGATGCATGGAGTAGTCCTTGCATCGAGCTTCTGCCTGAGCTCCTTGGATACATGTGCAAATGCTAAACATCCGAATATTCTGAGTGAGAATACGAAGGATTCTTACCAGACCACACTTTCTCCGGAATCTCGAAGTTCAACGGTACAGATGGTGATCTGTTGATCAGGTAGCAGGCGGCACGAACAGCTTCTCCCCAGAATGGCTTTGGCAGCTTAGCCATACTGATCATGCTTCTGACTTTCTCCATAATGGTGCGGTTCATCCTTTCAGCGACACCATTGTGTTGTGGGGTGCGTGGAACAGTCCTCTCATGTCGAATGCCGTGACTTCCGCAGTAGGCATCGAACTCCCTGGAAGTGTATTCGCCTCCATTGTCTGTACGAAGACACTTCAGTTTCTTCCCTGTTTCACGCTCGACCATGGCATGGAACAGTTTGAAATAATCCAGGACCTGATCCTTTGATTTCAGAAAATACACCCATACTTTCCGAGAAGCATCATCAATAAAAGTCAGAAAAAATTTGTTACCGCCTAGTGAGTTTACCTCCAAGGGACCACATACATCAGAGTACACCAGACTGAGTAACTCTGATTTCTTTGTAGATGAGAAATTAAAAGAGACTCTGTGTTGCTTACCGAATAGACAGTGGTTGCAATGATCCAAATTAGCATTTTTGGAGACGGTGATTAGATCCTTCTTTGTCAAGGTAGACAACCCCCTTTCACTCATGTGACCGAGTCTCTGGTGCCAAAGATTCTGAGAAGCCTCCCGTTCAGCTACATTGAGGCTTTCTGCACAAATTTTCACATGAGTCTTGTACAAGGTTCCACAGATGTGTCCTCGGGCGATGACCATGGCACCTTTTATCATCCTCCAGGTGCCGTTGCTGAAATGGCTAGCATAACCCTGTTTGTCAAGGGCTACCCCCGAAAGTAAGTTGAGCCGAAGTTCTGGAACATGTCTGACCTCCTTGAGGGTTACTGTATACCCTGCATTTGTTCGCAACTGTATTTCGCCAATTCCCACTATCTGAGAAGAACTGGTATTCCCCATCTTCACTGCTCCAAAGTCTCCTGCTTTGTATGTTGTGAAGAAATCTCTGTGAGGAGTGACATGGTAGGATGCTGCAGTATCTACCACCCACTCGACATCCTGAGTTGCGGTGTGAAGGCATGCTTCTTCCTGGCCGGAGCATATAGCTACATCCACTGTAGTAACTACTAGTGTTCCGCATCATTCTTCTTCGGCTGATTATTGTCCCTGCTCCCGTTGTAGTTTCCGGCAATTCTTCTTCAAGTGGCCTTCAATGCCACAGTGGAAGCACTTGTATGTCTTTTTTCCCGTCCTTGGACCTGCCCCTGCTTTTGCTTCTGCCTCTTCTCCCACCTTGATGTTTCTCCTATTGTCTTCCCCGTTGCTCCAAGACAAGAGCTTCTGTTTGATCTGAGCCCACGTCTTTTCTTCTGGCTTCTTCATTTGACAAGGCATCCTTTACCATAGGCATGGTAACTTTACCTCCTGGAGCGGAATTGCTGAGAGTAACCACCAGAGTCTCCCAGCTATCAGGAAGAGAACTGAGTAGCAAGAGGGCTTGAACTTCGTCTGCCAGTTGCATGTCTACTGCAGACAACTGATTCACCAGGCTCTGGAACTCGTTGGTGTGTTCTGCAACGGAAGTTCCACTCCGTAGCTTCAAATTCACCAATCGCCTCATTATTAAGGCCTTATTCCGAGCAGTTTTAGCCTGGAACATGTCTTCCAATTTCCTCCACATTCCAAAGCATCTGTGTCCTGTGCTACGTGGTGGAAGACATTGTGACCGATCCACTGCCTAATCTGACCCAAAGTTCTGTTGTTGAGTTTATTCCAGTCACACTCCTTAACAGACTCTGGTTTCACTCCCTTCAACTCGATGACATCAAACAGATCTTTACAATGCAAAAAATCTATCATCCTAGGTCTCCAGAGGGAGTAATTAGTGGCAGCCAGTTTAATCATTGCACCAGAATGAGAATCTTCCATCTCCATTTTAAGTTTTAAAGTTTAAAATGGGAATACACTAAAATCGGGTCTGAATTTCACAAATCGGAGGTCACCGTTGCTTCCGGAACGGTTGAAAATGGTGGAATAGACACTTCGTTGGTCTAAATCCGACACAGGGACTGATTTGTAAATTCCTAAAAGTTCTGGGGCAAAATTGTAAATTTCAAAACTTCAGGGGGCTAAATGAAATTTACCAGGCTGCTGGCGTGGCAGTGCTGACGTGGCAGGTGGGACCCGCTTTGCTGACGTGGCGGATGACGCGGCAAGCTGACGTGGCGTGCTGACGTGGCAGTGTGGGACCCGTATGCTGACGTGGCTGACACGTGTCGCTGACGTGGATGCTGACTCGGATCGTCTTCAACCTCTGGCGCGCGTGAAACGCGTGATGCGCGTGGGGGCGCGTGGACTGTGCTCTGTGCGGCGCGTGCGGCTTCTGTGGACGTCGGTTCGGTCGCCGGAAAATACCACCGTGCTCGTCTCGACGTGAACTAGCTGATGGTACCCTCAAAATGAATTTTTGACAACTTTTCCGGAACTCGAATTTTCCGAACCAAACTCCGTTCTTCGGTTTTTCGATCCCAATGAAGAACCAAGCTCTGATACCACTTGTTGTGAAAACACGATCACTTTAGGAAGTGTTTGAGGAAAAACCGAAATTCGTATTATTACTACAAGAATAATACAACAAGTTTACAACCAAGAAACTAACAAAAAACCTCAACACTCTCTCTATAATATACACTCACATTTGGGATGGTTTGCAATGATCCTAAAAACTCAGATTTATAGTGAAGCAAAACGTGTGCACTGTTGCAACACGTTTTGCTTCTCACGCGTTGCCTTCCCTTCACACGTCTTCACACGTCTTTGGCAACAAAGTTGCTTTCGGTGCAACTTTGTCACCATGCAGATTTTCAACATATGGTGTCAGTAAATATATATGTATGGCTTTTAAATAATAATTTTGATAAAAATAATAAAGATAATATGAAGGTTTTTATCAAAACTGTATGATAAAATTACCTTAACTTTTAAGCTACAACAATAACTGTTTATCAGACAACTTAGAGACGTGGTTTTAAAA